>CAKOFX010000072.1:7500-12500 GCA_933228675.1 Stomorhina lunata
AAAGTGACTTAGTGCTGAACTATTTTCTTTTCGCTCGCCGCTACTAAGAAAATCCTTGTTAGTTTCTTTTCCTCCCCTCATTAATATGCTTAAATTCAGGGGGTAATCCCATATGAGTTGAGGTTGTATGAATATAAAAAAATATATCTTAATAAAAATATCAAAACCATGAATAAAAATCATTTCTTTCAAAATAATAAAAACAAAAAATCTTTTTATTTAAAAAAAGGCAATTCTAGAATGTTAAATATAAATTTATTATATTTTATGCTAGACTTTCCCTTAAATAAATAAAAGAGAATATAAAAAATTAAACATTTTAAATACTCTGAATTTTATTCATTTTTAAAGGTTTTATATATCTTTTGCATTTAGTATTATGAATATTTTCATATTCAATAATACAACATGTGCTTTAAAAAATAAAATTTTTTTAAGCAACTTATTTTGCATAGTCTTACAACCCTCAACCATATGTAGTCCAAGCAGCACCTTAATTATAAATTAAAGTACCTTACAGCATGGACTGCGATATGCGTTCAAAATGTCGATGTTCATGTGTCCTGCAGTTCACACGATGACGCACAGTTTGCTGCGTTCTTCATCGACCCATGAGCCAAGTGATCCACCGCTTAGAGTGATATTTTTTTTTTTTTTTGATTTTATAAAAGATTCAAAAATTTGTTTATTGAAAGAAATCAAAAATACACCAAAAACTAAATTGGCATATATCAATTCCTTCAATAATTTTTTTTTTTTTTTTTATACAAAATATATGTTGCGAATGTCTTAGTCCCATCGAAATGAAACAATTTAACTTATATAAAAACAAATTAATAATATTTGAATTATACAAGTACAACTATATTATTTTGTATATTTTTGTTTTAGAATGTATGAGATACACAATTGTATGCCAGTACATTCACAAATTGTAAATTTTACAAATTGTAAAATTTACAATTTGTATTGTTTTTTTTTTTTTTTTTTTATTATATATATATATATATATATATAATATTTGTATTTAACGGTTGGTATCACATTAATGATCCTTCCGCAGGTTCACCTACGGAAACCTTGTTACGACTTTTACTTCCTCTAAATAATCAAGTTCGGTCAACTTTTGCGAAACATCCGTAACACACAAGGCGTTACAGTGATCACGTCCGGAGACCTCACTAAATAATTCAATCGGTAGTAGCGACGGGCGGTGTGCACAAAGGGCAGGGACGTAATCAATGCGAGTTAATGACTCACACTTACTGGGAATTCCAAGTTCATGTGAACAGTTTCAGTTCACAATCCCAAGCATGAAAGTGGTTCAGCGGTTTACCCGGACCTCTCGGTCTAGGAAATACACGTTGATACTTTCATTGTAGCGCGCGTGCAGCCCAGGACATCTAAGGGCATCACAGACCTGTTATTGCTCAATCTCATTATTGCTAGACGCAATTTGTCCATTTAAGAAGCTAGTGTCCTTATAATGGGACAAACCAACAGGTACAGCTCCACTTTTATAAGCACTTTCAAACACTCACACATTTTACTGCATTCGTGAATGAAGGCCATAAAAGCTTCAAAACCATAGTCCTGAAAGCATCTATTTAATATATTTGAGTCTCGTTCGTTATCGGAATTAACCAGACAAATCACTCCACGAACTAAGAACGGCCATGCACCACCACCCATAGATTCGAGAAAGAGCTATCAATCTGTCTTACACACTTATGTTCGGACCTGGTAAGTTTTCCCGTGTTGAGTCAAATTAAGCCGCAGGCTCCACTCCTGGTGGTGCCCTTCCGTCAATTCCTTTAAGTTTCAGCTTTGCAACCATACTTCCCCCGGAGCCCAAAAGCTTTGGTTTCCCGGGAAGCGACTGAGAGAGCCATGATAGTAGCTACACCCAATTGCTAGCTGGCATCGTTTATGGTTAGAACTAGGGCGGTATCTGATCGCCTTCGAACCTCTAACTTTCGTTCTTGATTAATGAAAACATCTTTGGCAAATGCTTTCGCTTAAGTTAGTCTTACGACGGTCCAAGAATTTCACCTCTCGCGTCGTAATACTAATGCCCCCAAACTGCTTCTATTAATCATTACCTCTTGATCTAAAAACCAATGAAAGTAGAACAGAGGTCTTATTTCATTATTCCATGCACAAATATTCAGGCATTTGGAGCCTGCTTTAAGCACTCTAATTTGTTCAAAGTAATTGTACCGGCCCACAACAACACTCGATGAAGAGCACTGAAGCGGGTTTAAATAGGAGGAACATGCAAAAAATACAAGTATTTAATGCACATAAGAACTCCACCGGTAATACGCTTACATACATAAGGTACAGTACAAACTACAATTATAGCTGTACTACCCGTATGAAGCACAAGTTCAACTACGAACGTTTTAACCGCAACAACTTTAATATACGCTATTGGAGCTGGAGTTACCGCGGCTGCTGGCACCAGACTTGCCCTCCAATAGGTCCTTGTTAAAGGATTTAAAGTGTACTCATTCCAATTACAGGGCCTCTTATATGAGTCCTGTATTGTTATTTTTCGTCACTACCTCCCCGAGCTGGGAGTGGGTAATTTACGCGCCTGCTGCCTTCCTTAGATGTGGTAGCCGTTTCTCAGGCTCCCTCTCCGGAATCGAACCCTGATTCCCCGTTACCCGTTGCAACCATGGTAGTCCTAGATACTACCATCAAAAGTTGATAGGGCAGACATTTGAAAGATCTGTCGTCGGTACAAGACCATACGATCAGCAAGTTATCTAGAGTTCAACCATAATAACGATCATAAGATCGCTTGATTTTAGCCTAATAAAAGCACACGTCCCAAAGGTCCGTGTTTATATTGCATGTATTAGCTCTAGAATTACCACAGTTATCCAAGTAACTGTTAACGATCTAAGGAACCATAACTGATATAATGAGCCTTTTGCGGTTTCACTTTTAATTCGTGTGTACTTAGACATGCATGGCTTAATCTTTGAGACAAGCATATAACTACTGGCAGGATCAACCAGAATAATGTTATTTTATATAATTTTATTGTTTTCAATATTTCATTGAAAAGAAACAAACGAAAATTTGCTTTAAATCAAAGCTCATTATTCGTCATTTCAAAATTCAATAATTTTTCAAACAATTATTATTATATTTCCATTTATTTAAACACATTGCTTCATATAATATTTTACAATATATATGAAAATATTTTGAGACGTAATTAAGAATTACGCTTAAACGTATAAAAAAAAATATATTTTATACATTCACAAAAAAAGAACACAAAAACATGACAATCATTACACATTTAACGAGTTAATAAAAAAAAAATATTAACTTGCTAATTGTATAGTGATTGGAAATACAAATTAGTTTATTTTTTATTTAATAAATAAAAAAAATACCATTCATCGAACAAATACTTTGAATATGACAAATGAAAATCGTTCGCTTATAACATGGACTCTTTCGAATCAAGCAAACAAAATAATCATCTATCCTATATAAATTTTTGTTTTTAGGTTTTCTTCTCCCATATGTGTAAGAAAATATACCGCTAGCTTATAATAAAATAAAATATTTCTCTACTAGCTGAGGCACACCATAAACATACAGAATCATCAATAAAAAACCACCACCAAAAAGACACACATAAGCATAAAAAAACATATTTTTCTATAAGCATAAAGCAAAAGAAAACAAAAACACATATCGCTAGCATTAGCATTAAACAAATTTCTAGCTGAGATATGTGTACTGACATCATGCTTATATAGAGATAGTTACACACAACATTACCGCCAATTGTAGAAATTTTATCAAATTAACAAAATATAGGTTTTTTTTAAATTTTTTTTTTTGATTTTTGCTTATTTAATTTTAAATAATATTTAGAAAATATTTTTTTTTTATTTTTTTCTAATTTTTCCTTTTAATTTTTGGTTTTAATTTTTTTTTTTTAAATGATTATTAAACACAAATTTCCATCAATTTTAAAATCTTGAAAAAAAATTTCCATACTTTGATAAAACTATAATTTATCAAATGTATGAAACTAATTTTACAATACATAATTTATAGAGTTTATATATATATAAATTATTTATTGAATATATGAAAATAATTCATAGATTTTATATAATATATGGAAAATAAAATATATCCATATAGATTTTATAAACTATGAAGAAACATTCTAGAAATTTTATTGATATTGAATATACAATATATGAAAACTATATGTAAATATAAAAAATTTCCATAGATTTTATAAACTCTAAATAATACTCAATAAATAAATTTGTGAGTATTTTTATAGATTTTACTCTATAATATATATTCCTGAAATTTTATTCAATATAATTAATAGAGTCCATACAATATATGGAAACTATAAATATAAAAAAAAATTCCATAGATTTTATAAACTGTAAATAAATATCAGATAAATAAACGTGTATTATTAAAGATTTATTCTGTAATGTATATTCCTGAAATTATATTAAATATAATTTATAGAGTTTATACAATATATAGAAATTATATTATACAATATATAAATATAAAAAATTTCCATAGATTTAATAAATTGTTAAAAAAAAAAGTTATTAGTAAATATGTGTGAGTATTATTATGGACTTTACTCTATAATATATATTCCTGATATTTTAGTAAATATAATAAATATAGTTTAGACAATATGTGGAAATTTTTTATTTTATAAATATAATACAAAGATTCCTTTAAATGTGTTCTTGAAATGTTGCTATATTTAAAATAACTTTTGCACTTTGACCACTACCGATCGGTCATCTTCATAAGACCGGAGTGCTGTGTTAAAGTAGTCGTTCACATAATATATACATACCGCCTGTCGCTTCTAACGACGGAAACCTTAGATATGCATATACTGGCCCCGTCAACCATCGGTAATAAAGTGCGACGGGCGGTATGTATGAAGCGGCGTGAAAACAGAATTTTTGCAAGTT
>CAKOFX010000072.1:17500-22500 GCA_933228675.1 Stomorhina lunata
AAACATTTTAAATACTCTGAATTTTATTCATTTTTAAAGGTTTTATATATCTTTTGCATTTAGTATTATGAATATTTTCATATTCAATAATACAACATGTGCTTTAAAAAATAAAATTTTTTTAAGCAACTTATTTTGCATAGTCTTACAACCCTCAACCATATGTAGTCCAAGCAGCACCTTAATTATAAATTAAAGTACCTTACAGCATGGACTGCGATATGCGTTCAAAATGTCGATGTTCATGTGTCCTGCAGTTCACACGATGACGCACAGTTTGCTGCGTTCTTCATCGACCCATGAGCCAAGTGATCCACCGCTTAGAGTGATATTTTTTTTTTTTTTTGATTTTATAAAAGATTCAAAAATTTGTTTATTGAAAGAAATCAAAAATACACCAAAAACTAAATTGGCATATATCAATTCCTTCAATAATTTTTTTTTTTTTTTTTATACAAAATATATGTTGCGAATGTCTTAGTCCCATCGAAATGAAACAATTTAACTTATATAAAAACAAATTAATAATATTTGAATTATACAAGTACAACTATATTATTTTGTATATTTTTGTTTTAGAATGTATGAGATACACAATTGTATGCCAGTACATTCACAAATTGTAAATTTTACAAATTGTAAAATTTACAATTTGTATTGTTTTTTTTTTTTTTTTTTTATTATATATATATATATATATATATATAATATTTGTATTTAACGGTTGGTATCACATTAATGATCCTTCCGCAGGTTCACCTACGGAAACCTTGTTACGACTTTTACTTCCTCTAAATAATCAAGTTCGGTCAACTTTTGCGAAACATCCGTAACACACAAGGCGTTACAGTGATCACGTCCGGAGACCTCACTAAATAATTCAATCGGTAGTAGCGACGGGCGGTGTGCACAAAGGGCAGGGACGTAATCAATGCGAGTTAATGACTCACACTTACTGGGAATTCCAAGTTCATGTGAACAGTTTCAGTTCACAATCCCAAGCATGAAAGTGGTTCAGCGGTTTACCCGGACCTCTCGGTCTAGGAAATACACGTTGATACTTTCATTGTAGCGCGCGTGCAGCCCAGGACATCTAAGGGCATCACAGACCTGTTATTGCTCAATCTCATTATTGCTAGACGCAATTTGTCCATTTAAGAAGCTAGTGTCCTTATAATGGGACAAACCAACAGGTACAGCTCCACTTTTATAAGCACTTTCAAACACTCACACATTTTACTGCATTCGTGAATGAAGGCCATAAAAGCTTCAAAACCATAGTCCTGAAAGCATCTATTTAATATATTTGAGTCTCGTTCGTTATCGGAATTAACCAGACAAATCACTCCACGAACTAAGAACGGCCATGCACCACCACCCATAGATTCGAGAAAGAGCTATCAATCTGTCTTACACACTTATGTTCGGACCTGGTAAGTTTTCCCGTGTTGAGTCAAATTAAGCCGCAGGCTCCACTCCTGGTGGTGCCCTTCCGTCAATTCCTTTAAGTTTCAGCTTTGCAACCATACTTCCCCCGGAGCCCAAAAGCTTTGGTTTCCCGGGAAGCGACTGAGAGAGCCATGATAGTAGCTACACCCAATTGCTAGCTGGCATCGTTTATGGTTAGAACTAGGGCGGTATCTGATCGCCTTCGAACCTCTAACTTTCGTTCTTGATTAATGAAAACATCTTTGGCAAATGCTTTCGCTTAAGTTAGTCTTACGACGGTCCAAGAATTTCACCTCTCGCGTCGTAATACTAATGCCCCCAAACTGCTTCTATTAATCATTACCTCTTGATCTAAAAACCAATGAAAGTAGAACAGAGGTCTTATTTCATTATTCCATGCACAAATATTCAGGCATTTGGAGCCTGCTTTAAGCACTCTAATTTGTTCAAAGTAATTGTACCGGCCCACAACAACACTCGATGAAGAGCACTGAAGCGGGTTTAAATAGGAGGAACATGCAAAAAATACAAGTATTTAATGCACATAAGAACTCCACCGGTAATACGCTTACATACATAAGGTACAGTACAAACTACAATTATAGCTGTACTACCCGTATGAAGCACAAGTTCAACTACGAACGTTTTAACCGCAACAACTTTAATATACGCTATTGGAGCTGGAGTTACCGCGGCTGCTGGCACCAGACTTGCCCTCCAATAGGTCCTTGTTAAAGGATTTAAAGTGTACTCATTCCAATTACAGGGCCTCTTATATGAGTCCTGTATTGTTATTTTTCGTCACTACCTCCCCGAGCTGGGAGTGGGTAATTTACGCGCCTGCTGCCTTCCTTAGATGTGGTAGCCGTTTCTCAGGCTCCCTCTCCGGAATCGAACCCTGATTCCCCGTTACCCGTTGCAACCATGGTAGTCCTAGATACTACCATCAAAAGTTGATAGGGCAGACATTTGAAAGATCTGTCGTCGGTACAAGACCATACGATCAGCAAGTTATCTAGAGTTCAACCATAATAACGATCATAAGATCGCTTGATTTTAGCCTAATAAAAGCACACGTCCCAAAGGTCCGTGTTTATATTGCATGTATTAGCTCTAGAATTACCACAGTTATCCAAGTAACTGTTAACGATCTAAGGAACCATAACTGATATAATGAGCCTTTTGCGGTTTCACTTTTAATTCGTGTGTACTTAGACATGCATGGCTTAATCTTTGAGACAAGCATATAACTACTGGCAGGATCAACCAGAATAATGTTATTTTATATAATTTTATTGTTTTCAATATTTCATTGAAAAGAAACAAACGAAAATTTGCTTTAAATCAAAGCTCATTATTCGTCATTTCAAAATTCAATAATTTTTCAAACAATTATTATTATATTTCCATTTATTTAAACACATTGCTTCATATAATATTTTACAATATATATGAAAATATTTTGAGACGTAATTAAGAATTACGCTTAAACGTATAAAAAAAAATATATTTTATACATTCACAAAAAAAGAACACAAAAACATGACAATCATTACACATTTAACGAGTTAATAAAAAAAAAATATTAACTTGCTAATTGTATAGTGATTGGAAATACAAATTAGTTTATTTTTTATTTAATAAATAAAAAAAATACCATTCATCGAACAAATACTTTGAATATGACAAATGAAAATCGTTCGCTTATAACATGGACTCTTTCGAATCAAGCAAACAAAATAATCATCTATCCTATATAAATTTTTGTTTTTAGGTTTTCTTCTCCCATATGTGTAAGAAAATATACCGCTAGCTTATAATAAAATAAAATATTTCTCTACTAGCTGAGGCACACCATAAACATACAGAATCATCAATAAAAAACCACCACCAAAAAGACACACATAAGCATAAAAAAACATATTTTTCTATAAGCATAAAGCAAAAGAAAACAAAAACACATATCGCTAGCATTAGCATTAAACAAATTTCTAGCTGAGATATGTGTACTGACATCATGCTTATATAGAGATAGTTACACACAACATTACCGCCAATTGTAGAAATTTTATCAAATTAACAAAATATAGGTTTTTTTTAAATTTTTTTTTTTGATTTTTGCTTATTTAATTTTAAATAATATTTAGAAAATATTTTTTTTTTATTTTTTTCTAATTTTTCCTTTTAATTTTTGGTTTTAATTTTTTTTTTTTAAATGATTATTAAACACAAATTTCCATCAATTTTAAAATCTTGAAAAAAAATTTCCATACTTTGATAAAACTATAATTTATCAAATGTATGAAACTAATTTTACAATACATAATTTATAGAGTTTATATATATATAAATTATTTATTGAATATATGAAAATAATTCATAGATTTTATATAATATATGGAAAATAAAATATATCCATATAGATTTTATAAACTATGAAGAAACATTCTAGAAATTTTATTGATATTGAATATACAATATATGAAAACTATATGTAAATATAAAAAATTTCCATAGATTTTATAAACTCTAAATAATACTCAATAAATAAATTTGTGAGTATTTTTATAGATTTTACTCTATAATATATATTCCTGAAATTTTATTCAATATAATTAATAGAGTCCATACAATATATGGAAACTATAAATATAAAAAAAAATTCCATAGATTTTATAAACTGTAAATAAATATCAGATAAATAAACGTGTATTATTAAAGATTTATTCTGTAATGTATATTCCTGAAATTATATTAAATATAATTTATAGAGTTTATACAATATATAGAAATTATATTATACAATATATAAATATAAAAAATTTCCATAGATTTAATAAATTGTTAAAAAAAAAAGTTATTAGTAAATATGTGTGAGTATTATTATGGACTTTACTCTATAATATATATTCCTGATATTTTAGTAAATATAATAAATATAGTTTAGACAATATGTGGAAATTTTTTATTTTATAAATATAATACAAAGATTCCTTTAAATGTGTTCTTGAAATGTTGCTATATTTAAAATAACTTTTGCACTTTGACCACTACCGATCGGTCATCTTCATAAGACCGGAGTGCTGTGTTAAAGTAGTCGTTCACATAATATATACATACCGCCTGTCGCTTCTAACGACGGAAACCTTAGATATGCATATACTGGCCCCGTCAACCATCGGTAATAAAGTGCGACGGGCGGTATGTATGAAGCGGCGTGAAAACAGAATTTTTGCAAGTTTTTTCATCTAATATATCACATACCGCCCGTCGCTTTTAGCGACTTTAACAAAATTGTATATCTTATATATGCATACCAGTCGCATCAACTATTTGTATTAGAGTGTGACGGGCGGTATGTATAAAATGGCGTTCAAACAAAATTTGTGCAAGTTATGTTGCAAGTTTTTTC
This sequence comes from Stomorhina lunata, assembly GCA_933228675.1. Lineage (NCBI taxonomy): Eukaryota > Metazoa > Arthropoda > Insecta > Diptera > Rhiniidae > Stomorhina > Stomorhina lunata. The sequence goes on from CAKOFX010000072.1 coordinate 22,362, forward strand.
ACCTAATATATTACATACCGCCCGTCGCTTTTAGCGACTTTAACAAAATTTTATATCTAATGTATGCCATACCAGTTGCATCAACCATTTGTTTTAGAATGCGACGAGCGGTATGTATAAAATCGCATTCAAACAAAAT
>CAKOFX010000073.1:0-24228 GCA_933228675.1 Stomorhina lunata
ATTTTTTTTTTAAATTTACTATCAATAGGGAATTTTTTTTAAATATTTACTATTAAGAGGGAATTTTTCAAAACTTCACTATTTATAAGGAATTTTTCAAAAATTCACTATTTTTAGGGAATATTTCAAAAATTCATGATTTTAGGGAATTTGTCCAAAATCCATAGTTTAAGGGAAATTTTCAAAAATTCACTATTTATAGGGAATTTTTCAAAAATTCCCTATTTATAGGGAAATTGTCAAAAATTCACTATTTATAGGGAATATTGAAAAAATCACTATTTGTAAGGAATTTCCAAAAAATTCACTATTTATAGGGAATTTTTAAAAAATTAACTGTTTATAGTAAATTTTCAAAAATTTACTTATTATTGAGAATGTTTGAAAAACTCACTATTTATTAAAAATTTTCTATAAATAGTGAGTTCTGCAAAAATTCACTATTAGCTAAATTTTTTAAAAATTAACTATTTATAGGGAATTTTTCAAAAATTCAACATTAATAAAGAATTTTTCAAAACTTCAAGAAGTCTAGGACCGGTCTAATCAACATTTTACCAACATTGTATATTTAATGGCAAAACACAACAATTTCTAGCTACTTTTAACATCCTCGTTACTTTCACGTTTATTTATAATAAAATAGACATACAGACATACATTTAAGCCATAAGTGACTTCATCTGCTGATGCAATTTTCTTAACCCTGCACTTGTATATAAAAAAACAACACATTCCTAAATAGGTATAATCAAATATAATTGGATAAGGAGAAAAGAACGTCCTTTACTTAACAATAACTTTTTTCAACTCCTCTTTGGAACTGTTGGGTAGCATGACTATTTTAAGCTGTGTACTGTTGATTTTATAATTCACCTGTAGCTCTTTTTCAAGAACGTTGAAATATTATTACTCTAGTGTTTAAACTTCAGAATTTCGTTTTTTTCTGTGTTAGTTTCAAGTTATTTTACAAAACCGGCAGCTAAATAGAAAAACAAAACGATAACATGAAAATCTATATGGAAAATTTAATATTATTTCGAGTTCTTGCTTTTAGAGGGTTATAAAAAGAAATGAAAATGGATTATTGAGACCGGATAAGTTTTGCTTTTGACTAAAGATATCTTGCTATTTTTACAAAATATAAAAAACATTTAGTAAGTTTAATTCTTATGTTATGTTTGACATACAAATCAAATTTGTCATCCAAAATTCTACTCAAAGCCTTTGATAGTTTCATAACTAGTTCATGAATAAGATTAGATCTAAAAGTATTTAAAAAATTGAACTACAAGTAGTTATTCATTGATATTCTTAACTATTTTCTTAAGAATACTTAGATGTAGTTGGTTACGTGAAGTACATTTATGAATTTTTACATAGTAAAAACTACATGTTAACGATGAAATAAAAGATGAGCAAAAATTACTAAAAAAATCTAGTTTCTGGTAAAATTCCACCTTTCCTATTTCAAGATACAAAAATCTGTTTAAATATGTATATATACTGGGTGTATATTTTACGTTTAATGTAGCATTCAATACCTAGAGAAGACAAAGTATATAGACATTTGCTTTAAAATCTAACTATTTTTGTGACCATGAGTATGAGTTTATTTATAGTATATATTGATAATTGGCAGCAAAAATGTCTTAATGCAAAAACTTTAGTTTTTCTAATATAGACTTAGAAATACATATAAATAAAAAGAGAGATAGAGACTAAGACATGGACTGATATGTATAAAAGACAAAGAATAAGACATGGAATAAGACATAAACTAAGACATGGACTTAGACATAGACTAAGGCATAGACTAAGACATAGACTAAGACATAGACTAAGACATAGACTAAGACATAGACTAAGACATAGACTAAGACATAGTCTGAGACATAGACTTAGACTTACACTAAGACATAGATTAAGACATAGACTTAGACATAGACTAAGACATAGACTAAGACATAGACTAAAACATAGACTAAGACATAGACTAAGACATAGACTAAGACATAGACTAAGACATAGACTAAGACATAGACTAAGACATAGACTAAGACATAGACTTAGACATAGACTAAGACATAGACTAAGACATAGACCAAGACATAGACTAACACATAGACTAGGACATAGACTAAGACATAGAATAAGACATAGACTAAGACATAGACTAAGACATAGACTAAGACATAGACTAAGACATAGACTAAGACATAGACTAAGACATAGACTAAGACATAGACTAAGACATAGACTAAGACATAGACTAAGACATAGACTAAGACATAGACTAAGACATAGACTAAGACATAGACTAAGACATAGACTAAGACATAGACTAAGACATAGACTAAGACATAGACTAAGACATAGACTAAGACATAGACTTAGACATAGACTAAGACATAGACTAAGACATAGACCAAGACATAGACTAACACATAGACTAGGACATAGACTAAGACATAGAATAAGACATAGACTAAGACATAGACTAAGACATAGACTAAGACATAGACTAAGACATAGACTAAGACATAGACTAAGACATAGACTAAGACATAGACTAAGACATAGACATAGACTAAGACATAGACTAAGACATAGACTAAGACATAGACTAAGACATAGACTAAGACATAGACTAAGACATAGACATAGACTAAGACATAGACAAAGACATAGACTAAGACATAGACTAATACATAGACTAAGACATAGACTAAGACATAGACTAAGACATAGACTAAGACATAGACTAAGACATAGACTGTGAGAAAGATTGTCCTAGGCATTGTTAAAGAAAGATCTAGAGCGTTTTCTTTTAATTTAAGACATAATTGCGTCAAATGGGCTCTGAATTCCTATTATATTTTTTCCATTTAGCTTTTACTGCAATTGTAATGAATGTGTTGTGAACTGGAAACAAAGTTTTAATATGTTGCATTTTGTTGCTGTTGTTTGAATTTTTATTTATTTTTTATGATGTTGATGCTGCTCTCTATAAACCGAAAAAAATTAAGCAACGGCTTAAGGCTTTACTTTTACTACAACTGCAATTCTGTACATGGCATCTACCCACTTACATAGAAAATGTATAAACATTCATACATAAATATATATAAATGCTCCACTATAGAAAAATTGGGTAAATACTAACGTTTATATGATCATTTGTTGAAATTTGCATATATTTCTATATTATATATAAAGACTACAACTGCATAAATGTAATCGTAGAAAACAAAAAGTACATATTTATTTTAGCAATTTTTTTATATTTTCATAAAAAGGGTATGTCTGTCAAACATTCAGTTTATATGAAAATGTTGATGGTTGCTGGTATATTTAAAAATATTTGTATGTATTTTTTTTGCAATTTATTTTTATGTAATTTATTTTTTACATATTTCTGCATTTATTTTTAATTTTCAATGTTTTTAGCTTTAGGACTTTTTAAGGGAACATTATTGTTAAAAGTTTTTTTTCTGGTGAAATCATTTATAGAAGCAATTTAATTTGAAATCTGTGTTAATGTGTTTCGTTTGAATTTATTTTTACATAAATTTTTATATTGAAGTATAAGATGAAGGTTTTTATTTGTATGCTTTAATAAATAAGTTTTCCCCTTTTACTGATGGAAAAATATAAAAACGTAAAATTGGTATTCATAAAAATATGACTACAAATAATTGTAACGAAAATTGTTCTTTTGAATGGGAAAGTTTTGGTCGCCTAGCGTCCTTTTGATGTCCCTGTCACACGTGTAGGTGACAGTTAAGCCCACGGAAATTTGTGTTTTTCTTTTTGGAATTTTACATTTTTTATGTATTCTATTTTTAATATTTTGAGTATTTGGCGTAGTTACTTAATAAATACACCTTTTTGTATAATATGAATAAAAAATGTTCAAAATTCTTGAGTAAGTATAAACCAGAAATAGAAACTTAATAATTTTAGGATAATAGAAGGAATGTTGTTAATATTCTTAAAAATTGTAAACAATGAAAAAGCTTTGAAGTTTAATGTTTACAATTTAAAGACTAATGTAAATAAAAGATGCTTGATTCATAAAATGTTTGAAAAAGAGTAATATTTCTATTTAGAATACGTGAAATGAGAATATTATTAATATAGTATTTGACTTAGATAGAGACCAAGACCTTGTTATGTCATGTGATAATCTTGCTATACACCAATACTTCATATTGCGTCGGGGTTAAATTCCAAAAAAACACGATGCAAATTGGATTAAGATTTTCTATAGTAAACCGGGTAGTAAAGCGGGTACTCATCCGTCTAGCATACCAGATGTCCCAAGTTTGATCCCCTGGCAGACCCACTTGAAAAATTTTCAAAATAAAGCCTCATAACATAGCTAGCTACTGGTTTTTTATTGAGTTTTAGGCTATATAAAACTTCTCTTATTAATGCATTTGCCGTTCGGAGTCGGAGTTTAAAAGTAGGACCCTTTCAATGACTTTTGTGTGCGTATTTCTATTAAAATGTATTACACAGGAAGGGAGGGGGTTAAGAATTGGCAAAAATAGCGTAAACTGCCCCATAAGTTGATTATCGGGTAGAAAGGGAGTTTTTGAGTTTGGATGGTGTCATCTTTTACAAAAAAGAAAAATTTAAAATAATTCTATTAAAATCTATTAATTAGTTCAAAAAAGAGGTCTACTAGTTTTGGTTGAAATTTGTCGACTCCTGGGTACGTAATTTGGGCCCCATTTTTCACCTATTTTTCTTTTCTATAAATTAACTCAAAAAAGAACTCTACCAATTTTGGTTGAAATTAGTCGACTCATAGGGTACCTGTCTTGAACCCCCCTTTTTCACCTATTTTTCTTTTTAGTGCTAAATTCGCAATTTTCAACAGAGTTTAATGAAATTCGGAACACGTCTATTAGTTGATCTTAAAAAAAGGAGATATCAGTTGACTTCTTGGGTACCTGCCTTGGACCCCCATTTTTTTCAATGTTTTTTTCAATGCATAAGCCGAAAGTTGACAGAATTTGATAAAAATTTGGCTCAGGTCTATAAATTGATCCAATTCCAACAGTTATACCAATTTTGGTTGAATTCCGCCGACTCCTAGGGGACCTGCCTTGGACTTGCGCTTAAATTCAATTTGATGAAAAAGTTACGCCTAAACGACGGCAACACTTTTTGCTTAAATTATGAGTAACAATTTATATGACTTATTTTAGAAAATTTTGAACTTTCTTTTACGATCGGTAAATTTCGGTAACTTTTTCTCGCTCAATCTAAAGAAGAGACCTATGTCCTTCACATGGTTGTGGTGGGAGCACCCAGCAAAACCGAGCCAACTTAGTTTTTATCCAAAGAAAAACGAAAACACTAAATTTTGTAGAGCTTTTTTGATTTCCTCATAAATCTTAAACTATGTACGAGAATAAGTTATTTTTCCTGCAAACTAAAACCAAGGTTCCGTGTGTTAACTAAATCAACGCACAGTGGTTTGAAATAAAAAAAGGGGTAATAAATCTTTTTGTAATTAAAATTATGGAATATAGAAATTTTTTTTAAAATTAATTTTTCTGGATTAGTTTATGAATTTGAGCTACTTTTTGTTTTTGAAATCTAAAGAAAATATATGGTACTATATAAGTGCATTTTAGAAAGTTGCAAAACCGGCTTGATTTTCTTGTAATATGTTCGAAAATACAAAAAATTTCTTAAAAATTTGACAAATTTGGTTCAATAATGTACGTAAAGCGAATGTTGCACTGACTTGAATTTTGGTTTCAAATCATCCTAGAACCTTATTCTTTATGGCTATATAATAAAACATTAATTTTTAATAAAAAATTTCTTCGTAAAAGTAAAAAATTGATACCATCTTTTTGAGAAAAAAATTAACTTTTTCGATCAGCGAAAAATATTTGACTTTGAACATTTTTCAACATTAAACGATGTATCAGTGTTTTTTAAACAAAAAAGTAAGAAAGAGCTGTAGTCGATCTTGATACCCTTCACTTCTAAGGTCAAACGTGTTTTTTTTTCTGTATAAAACCAAATTTTTGCAAAATTTTCCCATAATGCAAATATTTTCTCAAAACTTATATATTTAAACTGTTTCGTCATTTGGAACTATATAAGAGCTAGGGTCAAATGTGGACCGATTATCTCGAAATTTGGCAAATTGTCACAAAATTTTGTATGAGAAAATAAACTTAAATTTAGCATTATCTTCAGATTTACGAGCGTTTTAAGGATTTTTGTTTGATTTAGTGCGTTTTGACAGAAGAATTTGTATGGGAGCTATGGTCAAAATCAGACCAATTTCAACAAAATTTGGTACAGTGATTTTGGATTACATAAGCAGTACTTGTTTTAAAATTCATGAAAAAATATTGATATTTTTGGGCAATATATCAATTTCGGGAAGTGAGACCTATGGGAGGTACCATACAAAGGTCGATTTTGACCAATTTCAATAGCCAGACGGACTGACATCGCTTAATCGACTCAGAAAGTGATTCTAAGCCTATTGGTGCACTAAAAGTTGGGTCAAAGACAAATATTTTTATGCCTTATGTCATCACAAACTTATAATTATGAACTTAATATTGAATGCACAATGGGATAAAAGCTAAAAAAAAGTCGAAGAGAAAAATGTTATTTTTTATATTATTGAAATGAAATAACTTAAAACCCATAACTGTTATAGTAAAGTTGGCGTGTTTTCTTACGATCAGCACTCAGGGGATAACCCCTAGGAAAATAGGTTATGGGAGGGGGATAAGTGGAGTAGTGTTTGTGAAGATTTGATTTGAACTTTCCTGTATCACTGGGAAAACTTCTGCGGGATGCAAATTCCACATACGAACTGTAGGGCTAAGGAACGAATTTTCTTTGTAGTGTGTTGTTTTGTCTACTGGCCAAACTACTACGAAGGGATGAGCTCTAACAGATAGACGTGTGCTGCATGAAAATTTCGAGTATCGGGGACGAGTTTCCTGATTTCGTTAGAGTTTGACGAAAACTTTCATCACTTTCATAACACTTTTATAACACACATAATATGATTTTTTTAAAAACAATTATTGATCCCTAATATCTAGGCCCTTCTCTATAGAACAGCGTTATTAGATTTTTTAAAGGCGGTGGTAGTACGATGGATTCGATATAACCTAGGAAATTTTTTTTATTGCGGTTAGGTCTTTCATTTTATCGTTTTATTACAGAAGTTTGAAGACTTTTAAGATTGGCTCCTAACAGATGCTTAAACTTTCAATCTTCAATGATTTCTTTGCCATGGAAATGGATGTTGAAGAATCCAATCAATATTTATAGCCTTTTTCGAGTAAAGGTTTTTTTTTTCAAAAACTAATACTTTTTTTCAGTAGAAGTGATGTCACTTTAAGTAGATGTCACTTCAGTACACGGTATTTTCAAAAAGTTCTCGTATTTAAAATTCACAATTATGGGTGGGTAATATTAGGATGGGTTAATTGTTTTTTAATAAAGTTTTCATTTGCAGTTTTTCGATTTTAAAGTTTTCATTTGCAATTAACCGCAAATTTGTGGTGACTCATAAATTGTAATTATTATTATAAAATAAAATGTTGTGATTATATATTAAGGATTTACATATTTTCTTTATCGAACAGACAAATAATTATGTTGTACGAACATCATAAATGTTAATTATTGAAAAAGCAAATAATAAATCACGATTAATTATTATAAATTAAAACTGCAAGTTTATGTAATAAATTACAAAACTATTTAACGAATGATGCAGTTTCTCTTGTATTCATTGACATTATTAATAATTATTTATTTGAGTTAAATATAAAAAGCTTGGGCGTATGAGTAATATACGTGCGTATAAGTAGTAGAATAATGTTGGGTCAAGTCCTATCTTATGATACTTCAAATTGGCATATGTCTTTTTTAGGAACCTTTATTACTTATCAAATTGAATGCTTAGTTAATGATCTATCTAAGAATAAAAAAATTTCTTAACATATGGGCACATCCTGCGTGACGGACGATACATTTGTACGGATTTTGTTGTACTTAAATGTATCCCATTGCAGTTCTACACTAGATATCTTTGCACAGATTTCCGATAATATTAGCCCATCGATTGTGCTATCGAATGGCATTTGTTAAGGTACATACTTCTTTTGGATGAAAAAGATATTTACTCTTAAAGTGCTGTGACGGACGCTACAAAAAATGGAAGTGACTTTTTTTTTCAACATGCGCTTCTGTAATTTTTTTCAAATGGGTCAGAGTAATAAAAACATTGTAAATACATTAAAGATAGAGGAAATCAGAGGATTACAAAACAGCTTTTTTATAAAATTTTAAAGTTTCCAGTTTCACCAAAAATCCATAAATGAACTGTTGCGGACGCTACGTGACAGACGATACAGTTTTTACTTGAATGTTTTTTATTAGGAAAAATTACATATTTCATATTGTTTTTTACGGTTTCGTTAATCAGTGAAAATAATAGTTTTATTTGTTCCCGAATTTCATCTCCTGCCTTTTCGTGTTCGTGTTTAAAATGCGATTTTTGGGCACAATTTAATATTTCACAAAACGGCTACATACAAATATTAATTTAAAGTTTTTCACTTTTTACAACTTATTTTTCGTCGAAAGAATGCTTCGGATAGCTGTTAGAGTGTCCAAAAATCAAAAAAAAAAAAAAAATCAAATTTGTCTCACTGTATATTTCTTTAACGCCTAATATCTTAAATTTAATCTGTGGATAAAGACAGTGTTATTGTTTTATGAATAAGACAAATATGTGTTCGTAAATACTGTCTGTAATAAATATCATTTTGTAAAAAATATAGACTGTGACGGACGCTACACACTTTCTTATACATATTATTATGTAAAAAACTTTATTTGCATCTACATATTATTAGCCTAAAACTTGATACCTAAATGGATGTTTTTGTGATTTTTATGAACTTTTAAAAAACCTATTATTTAAAATTTTTTTTTAAATATATAAAAATTTGAGATGGGTGCAAATAAAGACCTGACATTCACAAAGAGATCAAACAAAAATTGTATCCATTGTAAATTTTAAAGGTAAATTCTATATGGTCAATTTTTTCATAAACACAAATACGTGATTTTGAAAGTTTAAAAATTTTGTCCTTGGTTTAATGTTTTTCGGATTTATCCATATTAAGTACTTGCAGTATTGAGAAATTTTAATGGAGAATCTTTAATTACAAGAAGTTTCTTATCAAAAGTAGTTTCCAAGGAAATCGAAGTTTTATATATCATATAAAAATTTTCAAAAAATCCGGTTTTAGTACGAATTTTGAAATTTTTTTTAGTGATCACAGTTTTTTTCTCAAATTGCTCTATTTGCTCTAGTTTCCAAGGAAATCGAAGTTTTATATTTTCATATAAAAATTTTCAAAAAATCAGGTTTGAGTACGAATTTTGATTTTTTTTTAGTGATCACAGATTTTGGCCCAAATTGCTCTATCTGCTCTAGTTTCCAAGGAAATCGAAGTTTTATATTTTCATATAAAAATTTTCAAAAAATCAGGTTTTAGTGCGAATTTTGAAATTTTTTTAGTTATCACAGATTTTGGCCCAAATTGTTCTATCTGTTCTAGTTTCCAAGGAAATCGAATTTCATGGAAATATATACCTATAGTAGTAAACTATAGGTATATATTTCCATGAAATTTGCGCCCTAATTCATTAGCATTAATTTTATATTTTTTTTTTATTTTTCTTAATTTTCTCTCCATTTTTGAAAGATATTTTATTTAATGTGATAGTAAAAAATTCTACACCTCCATAAAATACATATAAACTTACCATTTTCAGTCAGTTTTGTTGTTTTCTGCATATGACGACAAAATATCTCATATTCACCTGCAGCTGAGCTTGTTGCTATTTGCTGTGACGATGATGATGATGAAGATGAGGCTGATGTTGACGGCAGCGTTGTTACTGCGACTAGGGATGCGGGTGTTGCTGTCATTGTTGCGGATGCTTGGGCTGATGTTGAAGCTGAGGCTGATGCTGGTGCATCTGTTGTCTTAACGGATTGCATGTGTTTGGTGAAGGCACCCACTATGGCTGCCATGCGATCAAAAGCGTTTATATTTATGTGACCATTTGGTAAACTGGAAAAAATAATAAAAATAAATTGAGGAACACAATAGATGAAATGGTTTTGTTGTTTCTTTTATTTTATTTAATAAAAGCTTAGAGCTTTTGGGAAAGGTGAAAGAGAGAAATGTAATAAAAATGATAATAAGTGTTGCTATTAAAGTTGAATTATATATTAAATTCCTGAAATTAAAAAAAAAAACAATTTTTCTATAGAACAAATAAAAAACAAGTACGAAAAGCTATAGTCGGTCATACCCTTCACTACTAAGGTCAAATATTGATCAACAATTAAACAAGTTTTCCTTAAATCTTAGAGACATACATACATATATATACTTTGTGCAATTTTTTCAAAATTTCGAAATTTATATCATTTCCGGCTAAGGGCCTGATATGGGAGCTAGGGTCAATCGTGCACCGATTGTAACCAAATTTTGGTTATTGTTTCATGTTTATAAAATATTTACCTGTACAAAGTTTAAGTAATCAAATGCATTTATGTTTAAAGTTATTAACGTTTTATGCTTTTATATATATATATATAAACGACTTTTGAGAATGTGTCTTGTATGGAAGGTATGGTCAAATATGGGCCGATTTCTATAAAATTACGAACGCTCATTAAGGTTATGATAAGCAATATATGTGCTGAATAGTATTAAAATACAACTAAATTTGTGGAAGTAAGCATCCTTATGGGAGTTACCCGAAATAGTAATCCGATTTCACCCAAAAAAAATAGAGACCGTTCTTGAACTAAAATACGAGCCTGTGCTAAATTTTATCAAATTATCTTTAAAGTTACGACCTGTAGAATGATAAAAAGCTTACATGGATAACCAGCCAGCCGGACGGACATCGTTAAAACAACTCAGTCAATTATAAGTCAATTGGTACACTAAAAGGTGGGTCTCAGACCAATATTTCTATGCGTTAGAAACATCAGCACAAACCCAATATACCCTTTCGACCTATGGTGGTGAAGCGTATAAAAATTACAGTCGATTACACTCTAAGGCACTGAGACCGAATGTAATCGAATAGTCAAATTTTGTCATCATACAAAAATTTTCGCCATTAAGTCTTATAAATGAGCTGGGGTTAAATGCGGACCAGCAGAAGCATTATCTATACGCCATCCCAACTGTTATCAAACAGTTGAAACTTGTAACAATATTTAACACCAATACTTAAAATAATTTCGCAAATTTGTTTTTTTTTTTTTTATTTCCACACTCCCCTTTATAATTTTGTACATTTTTCATTAAAAAGAAAATCAATAAAACATTATTAAAATTTTTTCTTTTTTTTACGCAAAAATAGCCTTCACAAAAATGTCATTGTTGTAGCCGTAATATATTTTTTTCTTAACGTTATTCTTTGGAAGGACATTACAATTACTGTGATGAACTTTACCAAAAGCATTACTCATTCTTTCTCTGTCTCTCTCTTACCACTTTTTATTCTTCTACTTATTGTGATTCCAAACGAGTGTTATTGTTATGACTGCAAGGTATCCTTTTGTTATGGTTTGCAATAAGAAAGTGTTACTACCACTGGTAAAAGGAGAAAAAAAAATAAACAAATAAATTGAATCAAAGCAAAAGATATAATAATAAATAAGTTAAAGAGTCACAAGTGACATTGAAGGCAATAAAATATTATGTAGAAGGACTAAGACGAAGAATTTGCTTGAGATTTAAGGACTTTATTTTCTGCAATTTTATGGTTTACGATAGACCTAGACTAAGACACATACAAGGAATAGAATAAGACATAAACTTAGATATAGACTAGAGAATATACTAAGAAAAAAATCAGACATAGACTAAGACATAGACTAAGACATAGACTAAGACAAGGACTAAGACATAGACTAAGACATAGACTAAGACAGAGACTAAGACATAGACTAAGACATAGACTAAGACATAGACTAAGACATAGACTAAGACATATACTAAGACATAGACTAAGACATAGACTAAGACATAGACTAAGACATAGACTAAGACATAGACTAAGGCATAGACTAAGACATAGACTAAGACATAGACTGAGACATAGACTAAGATATAGACTAAGACATAGACTAAGTCATAGACTAAGACATATACTAAGACATAGACTAAGACATAGACTAAGACATAGACTAAGACATAGACTAAGACATAGACTAAGACATAGACTAAGACATATACAAAGACATAGACTAAGACATAGACTAAGACATTGAATAAGACATAGACTAAGATATAGACTAAGACATAGATTAAGACATAGACTAAGACATAGACTAAGACATAGACTAAGACATAGACTAAGACATAGACTAAGACATAGACTAAGACATAGACTAAGACATAGACTAAGACATAGACTAAGACATAGACTAAGACATAGACTAAGACATAGACTAAGACATAGACTAAGACATAGACTAAGACATAGACTAAGACATAGACTAAGACATAGACTAAGACATAGACTAAGACATAGACTAAGACATAGACTAAGACATAGACTAAGACATAGACTAAGACATAGACTAAGACATAGACTAAGACATAGACTAAGACATAGAATAAGATATAGACTAAGACATAGACTAAGACTAAGACATAGACTAAGACATAGCCTAAGACATAGACTAAGACATAGACTAAGACATAGACTAAGACATAGACTAAGATATAGACTAAGATATAGACTAAGACATAGACTAAGACATAGACTAAGACATAGACTAAGAAACAGACTAAGACATAGACTAAGACATAGACTAAGACATAGACTAAGACATAGACTAAGACATAGACTAAGACATAGACTAAGACATAGACTAAGACATAGACTAAGACATAGACTAAGACATAGACTAAGACATAGACTAAGACATAGACTAAGACATAGACTAAGACATAGACTAAGACATAGACTAAGACATAGACTAAGACATAGACTAAGACATAGACTAAGACATAGACTAAGACATAGACTAAGACATAGACTAAGACATAGACTAAGACATAGACTAAGACATAGACTAAGACATAGACTAAGACATAGACTAAGACATAGACTAAGACATAGACTAAGACATAGACTAAGACATAGACTAAGACATAGACTAAGACATAGACTAAGACATAGACTAAGACATAGACTAAGACATAGACTAAGACATAGACTAAGACATAGACTAAGACATAGACTAAGACATAGACTAAGACATAGACTAAGACATAGACTAAGACATAGACTAAGACATAGACTAAGACATAGACTAAGACATAGACTAAGACATAGACTAAGACATAGACTAAGACATAGACTAAGACATAGAATAAGATATAGACTAAGACATAGACTAAGACTAAGACATAGACTAAGACATAGCCTAAGACATAGACTAAGACATAGACTAAGACATAGACTAAGACATAGACTAAGATATAGACTAAGATATAGACTAAGACATAGACTAAGACATAGACTAAGACATAGACTAAGACATAGCCTAAGACATAGACTAAGACATAGACTAAGACATAGAATAAGATATAGACTAAGACATAGACTAAGACTAAGACATAGACTAAGACATAGCCTAAGACATAGACTAAGACATAGACTAAGACATAGACTAAGACATAGACTAAGACATAGACTAAGACATAGACTAAGACATAGACTAAGACATAGACTAAGACATAGACTAAGACATAGACTAAGACATAGACTAAGACATAGACTAAGACATAGACTAAGACATAGACTAAGACATAGACTAAGACATAGACTAAGACATAGACTAAGACATAGACTAAGACATAGACTAAGACATAGACTAAGACATAGACTAAGACATAGACTAAGACATAGACTAAGACATAGACTAAGACATAGACTAAGACATAGACTAAGACATAGACTAAGACATAGACTAAGACATAGACTAAGACATAGACTAAGACATAGACTAAGACATAGACTAAGACATAGACTAAGACATAGACTAAGACATAGACTAAGACATAGACTAAGACATAGACTAAGACATAGAATAAGATATAGACTAAGACATAGACTAAGACTAAGACATAGACTACGACATAGCCTAAGACATAGACTAAGACATAGACTAAGACATAGACTAAGACATAGACTAAGATATAGACTAAGATATAGACTAAGACATAGACTAAGACATAGACTAAGACATAGACTAAGACATAGACTAAAACATAGACTTAGACATAGACTAAGGCATAGACTAAGACATAGACTAAGACATAGACTAAGACATAGACTAAGACATAGACTAAGACATAGACTAAGAAATAGACTAAGACATAGACTAAGACATAGACTAAGACATAGACTAAGACATAGGCTAAGACATAGACTAAGACATAGACTAAGACATAGACTAAGACATAGACTAAGACATAGACTAAGACATAGACTAAGACATAGACTAAGACATAGACTAAGACATAGACTAAGACATAGACTAAGACATAGACTAAGACATAGACTAAGACATAGACTAAGACATAGACTAAGACATAGACTAAGACATAGACTAAGACATAGACTAAGACATAGACTAAGACATAGAATAAGATATAGACTAAGACATAGACTAAGACATAGACTAAGACTAAGACATAGACTAAGACATAGCCTAAGACATAGACTAAGACATAGACTAAGACATAGACTAAGACATAGACTAAGATATAGACTAAGATATAGACTAAGACATAGACTAAGACTAAGACATAGACTAAGACATAGCCTAAGACATAGACTAAGACATAGACTAAGACATAGACTAAGACATAGACTAAGATATAGACTAAGATATAGACTAAGACATAGACTAAGACATAGACTAAGACATAGACTAAGACATAGACTAAGACATAGACTAAGACATAGAATAAGATATAGACTAAGACATAGACTAAGACATAGCCTAAGACATAGACTAAGACATAGACTAAGACATAGAATAAGATATAGACTAAGACATAGACTAAGACTAAGGCATAGACTAAGACATAGCCTAAGACATAGACTAAGACATAGACTAAGACATAGACTAAGACATAGACTAAGACATAGACTAAGACATAGACTAAGACATAGACTAAGACATAGGGCTACGCTCCAAGCTACTATGGGGGTCAACAGGTGGCGGATAGTTGAACGGCCTGCAGATATGTAGGCCAGCTGCGACAAATAAGCAGTCCCCGACCAGGAGCGGCATTGTTGGAAGACGTACCAAAATAGAAAAAAGTACAGGTCTGATGAAGACAATGCGACGTGGCGAATGGATGCCGCCATTAAATATGTATGTATCCCCCAGGGTTATCGCCTGGTGAAATTATTAAGCGGTTCCTAGTCACCAAATCTTAAATCCAGGCGCGACGGTATCCATATTGGACGGCTTCCTGGTCAGCGTCTGTTTCCAGGTTAGGAACGGCTGAAATTCAAACCTGGCGGTAGGTCAAAAACGCAAACCACCAATTAAATGACTCAAAAATGGAAAAAGATAAAATCAAGGTTACGGTGCAGGGAGTTATAAACCCAGTACCGGCGGCTGAGAGTGTGAAAACAGGCAATCCGTCGTCGATATCAAGTGACTGTAATACTTCTAATTCAGTAGCATACCTGGCTGAAGGAGAGGAAAAAGCGACAGGCATTTCAAAAACCAAGGAGCCGTGGAATGTGGTTAATCCATTCCGGAGAAATTCCGTAATAATGAGATCACCACCCACATTAGCAACGGGTGCGGCACCCTCGATGCGAAGTAACACACCGGAAAATTCCTTAAACCAGGGCTCCGCAACTCCTAAATGTAACCCTTTTTTGGAACTGGGAAACAAGATTGACGAGTTATTGAACTACATGAAGGGAAAAAACAATGTTCATCATGCCATTAAGGAGCAAGCAAGGGCTATTAAGGCAATGTACAACAAAGTTAAAGAAGAAAGAGAGGGAATGAATCCATATCAAGTTACGGAAAATTGCGAGCAGGCAACACAAACAACACCAAAAATGTGTCCTACAGACTTCCACATGAAAAGAGGTAGAGATCCTTGTGACGAATCACCGATAATACAACAAAATAAAAGGACTAAAAATGTTGCAGAAAATCGTAATTTGCAACAGGAGAGCGAGGATGCTAGCCAAAAAGATGCTTTAAACGAACCTTGGAGACAGGTTAATCGTAATCGTAAGAAAAAGCCTCAAAAAAGAAGAGATAGAAATGACGCTATGATCATATCTGCGAAAGGAGAAACAACATATGCCGATATTCTGAGACAACTTAAAAGTGACCCCTCCCTGAAAGATCTGGGAGAAAGCGTTTCTCGTATTAGAAGAACACAAAAAGGAGAGCTTTTACTTGAGATTAAGTCTAAGGACAAAACTAATGTGAACCTTTTCCGAGGACAAATGGAGAAATCTATTGGGCTTAAAGCAGAGATTAAGACTTGCAGCCCGGAGATAACTGTAGAATGTAGAGACCTCGATGAAATCACAACAAAAGAAGACATTTGTAATGCATTTGTGGAGCAGCTAGGTGTTCATGATGTGAATGTTGCAAATATAAAGAGCATAAGGAGAGCATACGGTGGTACTCAGACGGCAAAGATAAGCCTTCCACCCGAAATTGCCCATAAAGTCTTAGAAATTGGGAAAGTAAGGATAGGTTGGGTTATATGCCGTCTTAGAAAAACAGTGGTATTAAGACAGTGTTATAGGTGCCTAGAATATGGACATATAGCCACGTCTTGCAAAAACCCTCAAGATAGATCAAACTTGTGTAAAAGGTGTGGTAAAAGCGGGCATATAGCGAGGGATTGTAAAAATGATCCTGAATGTATGTTCTGTAAACAGATGCAAAAACAAGTAGTGAACCATGTTGCAGGCAGTGTAAGATGCCCAACCTTCAGAGAAGCGCTGGTAAAAAGTCGTAAATGAAAGTAATACAACTAAATTTAAACCACTGTCGCGCAGCTCAAGACTTACTCTCGCAGACCATTCGCGAAAATGATGTTGATGTCGCAATTATATGTGAACAACATAGAAATATGCAATCGAGCTCGTGGGTGAAGGACTCTACCGGAAAAACCGCTATATGGGCTTGTGGAAAACGTGGCATTGAAAATACGCAAATTCAAGCCGACGAAGGATTTATAAGAGCCAAAATAGGAGGCATCTACATATATAGCTGCTATGCCCCACCTAGTGCAACAATCGAGCAATTCGAACATATGTTAACTCTCCTCAAAAGAGACGCAGAGCTTCATAACCCAAAAATTATTGCCGGCGATTTTAATGCTTGGTCTATCGAATGGGGAAGCAAAACCACAAACAGAAGAGGACGTATCCTACTAGAAATGTTTTCTAGCGATGACTTAACACTAGCCAACAAAGGAAATGCTAATACATTCAGAGCTAGAGATCTAGGTTCAATAATAGACCTAACTTTTGTAAGTAGCTCACTGGCAGGAAGGCTGGACTGGAAAGTTAGCGAAAAGTACACACATAGCGACCACCAGGCTATATTCTTCTCTATAGAGGAAACAGGGAGAATGCGTCAGCGAAATACTCCATCCCCAATTTACAGGGGATGGGCATGTAACAAACTAGACGAAGAGTCATTTAAAGAGACTATAAACAGTACAACATCATTAGAAGGCACAGCTTTAGATATGTCTGAGCAACTAATGAGTAAAATTACAGAGGCATGCAATGTGTCTATGCCGAGACGAAGGCTTGCTGCTAACCGCCCACCTATCTACTGGTGGAATCCTGAAATAAGCAGCCTCAGACTAAAATGCTTAAAAGCAAGACGAAAATGCCAACGTCAAAGAAATAGAGCGGATTTTGTTGAAAGGCAAAATTATTACAAAACTGCAAGAAAAGAATTTCAAAAGGCTATCTCTAAAAGCAAGCGTGAATGCTTTAAGCAGATATGCCTAGAGGCAGATGCAGACCCCTGGGGAAAAGCATATAAGGTAGTAACATCACGGCTAAAGGCTGGAAAATCGCCACAGCCCACTTGTCCTATCCTAGTGAAGCAAATAGTCGAAACTCTGTTCCCAAAACACAGTGATGCTCCTTACACTAATAACACACCTGTAAGTCGAGACCAGATAATAGCAGTCACGCAGGAAGAGATAGTTCAAACCGCCTCAAAATTATTGACGAAAAAAGCACCAGGTCCAGACTATATCCCAAACAACGCACTTAAAATGGCAATGTTAACCGCCCCCAGCTTGTTTGTAAAGGTCTTTAATCGTTGTATGGAAGAAGGTATTTTCCCAGAAAGGTGGAAGAAACAGACACTGGTTCTGATTCCGAAACCAAATAAACATCCGGGAGAGCCTTCATCATATAGACCCATTTGTCTATTAGACTCCGTTGGTAAAGTATTTGAAAGTATTATACACAAAAGACTACTTCCGATCATAGAAGAAAATGGCGGACTTTCCGACCGTCAATATGGATTCCGCAAGTCAAGATCTACTATCGACGCAATAAGCATGGTCGTAGATATAGCAAAAAAGGCAATCGAAGGACGTCGAGCCAAAAGAAAATACTGTGCAGTGATAACCCTCGATGTTAAAAATGCTTTCAATACAGCAAACTGGTTACGTATTATGGATACCTTATGTAGACTTGGGGTACCTGAGTATTTGACAAAGATTATTGGTAGCTACTTTTCTAATAGAGAGTTGTGGTATAACACGGATGATGGAACTGGCAAATATACTGTAACCGCTGGTGTTCCTCAGGGCTCAGTGCTAGGACCACTTCTGTGGAACATTATGTACAATGACGTGTTAAACCTTAAAATTCCAGACGAGGCAAATACAATATGTTTTGCAGATGACATTGTTATTGTTGTCACGGCCAGACATATCGATGAGATAGAATTACTATCAAATGAAGCAGTATATAATATTAGATCGTGGATGAAATCATGTGGATTGGAATTAGCTGAACACAAAACAGAGGCAGTGTTAATAAGCCGTCGTCGAAAGCGAGAAAAAATAAATATAAAAATTGGGAATCACACCATTTCAACCCAGCAGCAACTCACTTACCTCGGAGTTGTTATAGACGATAGACTAAAATTTAAGCAACATATAGAAAAAATAAGCGCAAAAGCATCGAATATCGCTGCAGCCCTTTCAAGAATGATGCCAAATGTAGGAGGGCCGAAGCAGAACAAAAGAAGATTAATATCTTCAGTAGTCAAATCAACTATTTTATACGCAGCTCCCATATGGTCGGAAGCTCTTAATGTTGATTCGGTGGCGAAAATTCTGAACTCAGTTTACAGATTATGTGCTCTTAGGGTGTGTAGTGCATACAGAACTACGTCATTGGACGCAGCTTGTGTTATAGCTGGAATGATTCCAATCGACATATTAGCGGATGAAGCAAAACGTGTATATAGGAAAAAAAAATCAAACCCCGGAAACTCAACTGAGATTCAAAAAATGGAGAGGATAGTCTCAATACAGACATGGCAAAGAAGATGGGAGGAAAGCCCAAAAGGAAGATGGACCTTTAGGTTGATACCTAAAATTGAATCCTGGCTAAACAGGACACACGGAGAAGTAAATTATTATCTCACCCAATTCCTTACTGGGCATGGAGGATATAGAAACTATTTGTATAAGTACAAACTAGATACGTCCCAAAATTGTCCGCTTTGTACAAACCAAATACAGGATGCAGAACATGTCATGTTTTGGTGTCCAAGTTTTGAAAACGTACGGCTGATGACGGAAGTCGCCATTGGGCAAAGAATTAATGCCGAAAATATAATAGATGTGATGCTAACAAGAAAAGAAAACTGGGATGCAGTTTGTCGGCTCATCAAAAACGTACACGAAGTTCTGAGAGAGGAAGAAAAACGTAGAAAACTCCTTCAAACAGATAGAAGTAGTGACTAATTAAGTCAATCCGGCCCTGCGAAGTAATATCGTTGCAGACAGTCCCGCAGGGTGACGGAGGAGAAAGGAGGTGTTTTTAGTCAGTAAGAATCTGACATAACCCAAGCCTATAATCAACAACCAATAGAGACAGTACCAACCACCACATTTGGGTATCTGTTGCAAGATTTTCACCTACCTATCACAAAAAAAAAAAAAAAAAAAAAAAGACTAAGACATAGACTAAGACATAGACTAAGACATAGGCTAAGACATAGACTAAGACATAGACTAAGACATAGACTAAGACATAGACTAAGACATAGACTAAGACATAGACTAAGACATAGACTAAGACATAGACTAAGACATAGACTAAGACATAGACTAAGACATAGACTAAGACATAGACTAAGACATAGACTAAGACATAGACTAAGACATAGACTAAGACATAGACTAAGACATAGACTAAGACATAGAATAAGATATAGACTAAGACATAGACTAAGACTAAGACATAGACTAAGACATAGCCTAAGACATAGACTAAGACATAGACTAAGACATAGACTAAGACATAGACTAAGATATAGACTAAGATATAGACTAAGACATAGACTAAGACATAGACTAAGACATAGACTAAGACATAGACTAAAACATAGACTAAGACATAGACTAAGGCATAGACTAAGACATAGACTAAGACATAGACTAAGACATAGACTAAGACATAGACTAAGACATAGACTAAGATATAGACTAAGACATAGACTATAATTTAGACTAAGCCATAGAATAAGACATAGACTAAGACATAGACTAAGATATAGACTAAGACGTAGACATAGACTATAATTTAGTCTAAGCCATAGAATAAGACATACCCCAAAAAGAAGACTAAGACATACATTTACACATATACTTAACTAAGTTACAGACTAAAGCTAAGCTTAGGATATATACCAGGGTGTATTATTATACAGAAGAAATAGTGTTCAATAAATAAATGAATCAAATAATAATTCAACTTAATAATGATGGAAAAATTTCAGTTACATTTTCCAATTATTAAGATATAAATTCTTTTATAGACTTATAAATAAGGAGCAATAAATATAATTAAACTCCATTTATTGCATACTTTACAGCACTCAACCCTTTCATACTTAACAATCCTCTGCTTACAGCAGACTACTTTACTATGTAATAGAATTTGTAAGTGCTTCACATTAAACTTGTATTGTATACTGATAGATGATGATAATGGTTATGAAATGCTATGAAATGGCTATGAAATGGCTATGAAATGCTATAATATAACAATGTATCTGTCTATTCAACCTCTTTTTGGATTGTTATTTGTTTTGTTTTGAAAGGGTTTACAAGCGCAAGGTAAATAACCAGACACGTATTTCTTTCTTTGTGCAATTTTATTGAACTTAAAGAATTGCAAATAGTAATTTTTATATTGTAGCATGAAGGTGTGTGTGTGTGTAGAAAAATCGTTCAATTGTGCTGAAAGTTTTTTAACAATAAAATTTAATAATTGACCCTATAAAGAAATTGTAAAATGTAAAGACTAAATATCGTTATATAAAAATGAAAAATGTTGAATATTTTTTGTTACAAATTACTGCAGGCTATAGTGGTACCATTTATATTTATATGCATTTATTGTTATGTGTGTAAAGAGTTATGCTTTTTTGAGTCAAATACGGGAGAAAATATTTATGTATATTTCATGTTTAATGGGTCATATTTTATAGGATTCTGTGAAAGTTAAGTTGGAAATACTACACTTTCATCAGTTTATAAACTTGCATTAAATATCGTAATATAGTCTGAGGTTCATTGATGCAATTTAACTCGTTCCTTTAGTCGATAAATTTAGGAAAAAATGTATCTTGAAAAAATGTAAGTGGTAATGTAAGTGGTTGTGGTTTTATGAAATAGAAGTTAATCAAGGGCCTAATAGAAACTAAAAATTATGAAAATTGTCATGTCTTAGCATTTTTTATTAAAACAACGCGATATATCCCTAACTCAATTCAAGGAAATACAAGTAAGAGTGTTATATTCATCTGTGCCGAATCTTATATACCCACCATCAAATTATGTTAAATTAGAAACATATCTCATATATCTACGATGGTGCAGCTAATTCAAAATGTGGACCAAATTCGAAGAAATTTGTAATGCTAGTTGGTATTGTTGGTAAAATATTTGGAATAAACTAGGTTGCAGTACCTAGTACCTAGTATTTACTTTGAACAAAATTCGGTCTCATAACCGGCTATAGTTTTACATTAATAAATTGTTGAATATTTTTCGTTGTGCTTAATATGTAGTTATGCTAATGACGTTGGTAGTAATCCGAAAGGTCCATATATTTTGTTAAAAGTTCCCAATGTAACCACCAAATATAAAATCTGGGCTGAACATAGCTATCTAATTTCGTAAGTGCAAACTTAATATACTGAATGTACCTCCGAGTCTTTTTGATTGTAGATATAAAAGGGGATATTATATATATTACTGTATATGTTACATATTAGAACTATAGCCAAATGTTGACCGATTGTCACAAAATGTCATATACTGGCTGGTATTTATATAAAGTTTTTTTATGCAAAATTAAGTGGCCATAGCTATCATAGTTTATAATCTAATAGCTTCTAACTTGCGTTTGTGGCATTTTCGAAGTTTCCGGGAGTGGTTTTTATATGAAAGTCATGGTCAAATATGGACCGATACCTATCAAATTTGATATACTGACCAATAGTTGCATAAAACTTATCTATTATAAGTTTAGTCGCTATAGCTATTACAATTGTATTCAATTTATCAGCATTAATGTGATGCCTGGGCGGAGTTATATGGGAGCTCTAACTAAATGTAAACCTATTTTGCCCATTTTCAATACACAACTTTCTCTTTTACTACTATCACACTTTTATCTGACGGACTGATGGACAGAAACCTAAATAGTATCATCAAATGACTTATAATTTGCATTTATTAGCAAATAAGCGATTGCGAGGTTATACGGGAGCTATAGTCAAATGTAAACAGATTTCGCCCAATTTGAATACCAAAATTCTCCAATAAATGTCTATATGATAGACAGACAAAATTTTTTCGAAAATTGACTATTTATAGGAAAATTTTCTAAAATTGATTATTTATAGGAAATTTTTCGAAAATCGACTATTTATAGGAAATTTTTCGAAGATTGACTATTTATAGGAAATTTTTCGAAAATTGACTATTTATAGGAAATTTTTCGAAAATTGACTATTTATAGGAAATTTTTCGAAAATTGACTATTTATAGGAAATTTTTCGAAAATTGACTATTTATAGGAAATTTTTCGAAAATTGACTATTTATAGGAAATTTTTCGAAAATTGACTATATATAGGAAATTTTTCGAAAATTGACTATTAATAGGAAATTTTTCGAAAATTGACTATTTATAGGAAATTTTTCGAAAATTGAATATTTATAGAAAATTTTTCGAAAATTGACTATTTATAGGAAATTTTTCGAAAATTTACTATTTATAGGAAATTTTTCGAAAATTGACTATTTATAGGAAATTTTTCGAAAATTGACTATTTATAGGAAATTTTTCGAAAATTTACTATTTATAGGAAATTTTTCGAAAATTGACTATATATAGGAAATTTTTCGAAAATTGACAATTTATAGGAAATTTTTCGAAAATTGACTATTTATAGGAAATTTTTCGAAAATTGACTATTTATAGGAAATTTTTCGAAAATTGACTATTTATAGGAAATTTTTCGAAAATTGACTATTAATAGGAAATTTTTCGAAAATTGACTATTTATAGGAAATTTTTCGAAAATTTACTATTTATAGGAAATTTTTCGAAAATTAACTATTAATACAAAATTTTTCGAAAATTGACTATTTATAGGAAATTTTTCGAAAATTGACTATTTATAGGAAATTTTTCGAAAATTGACTATTTATAGGAAATTTTTGAAAATTGACTATTTATAGGAAATTTTTCGAAAATTGACTATTTATAGGAAATTTTTCGAAAATTGACTATTTATAGGAAATTTTTCGAAAATTGACTATTAATA
>CAKOFX010000074.1:0-24163 GCA_933228675.1 Stomorhina lunata
GTGTGTAGTACTTTTTTGAAAATGTAGAGGGTAGGTACTTATTTTGTCCTATATGTATCTTAAGAACCAATAAGTATTTAATTTAATTTATATCGGAATTGATAAATAAGTGAAAAAGTTATTTTGGTAAATTTTGTAACTTTGTCAATTCAAATGGTGCCGCTAACGAAGTAGCGGGTTATAAAGCTGGTATTATATAACGAGCTTTAGTCTTAAGTTTTATTGCCATTGGCCTCTCATTGATAGGATACCATGCTATCATGGCTTTAGCTATTCTTTTAGTAATCAGAGAGCCCACATCCCTACTATGCTCATCACCCTCCGGGCGACCGGAGTAAAGAAACACAGTATTTTCGTTCCGTACTTTCCCTTGTCCTGTCCATCTTGCTTCTTGCACCGCCAGCAAATTAATTTTATAACCCAACATTTCACGCCTTAGATGTTCCAGTTTTCCAGTTTCGTATAGCGTGCGTGCGTTCCATGTAGCAAACTTTAAACTTTCTTTCATGCCTATATTAGTTTTTATAGTTTGATTTCTTTGGATATAATTGGTTTCATTCATGTTCTTGCATAGATTAGGCACCTCCAAAATCCTTGTACCAGCTGCCGTAGCAGGGGATTTTCTAGCTTGATTACTCGTCGGAGTAGTATATTCTATAATGTTGTTTCTTCCCATGCTTAAAACATCGTAAGAGCTAAGTCGTTGGATGATGAGTCCAATGACAAGAGCCACGTTTGTAAAGCGAGCCGCTCGATCCGAGACAGACGCCCGCTTGCAGCCGCAACTAAGTACAATTATCTAAGACTCTTAGACCCAATGCGTCGGAATGGCTCCCAGATAAGGTATACTTAAGTTCATTTGCAAAAAATGAAGTCATTTATAGTGAATTTTAAAACATTACCATAAAAATTTGATGGCGGCTAAAAAACTGCGCGAAATAATTTGCAAAAAAAATAACGTTAGAAACATTTAAGCGACTTCGTATTTACTAATAAAATTTGCCGATAGTATCGATAGTGAAAACAAACTATCGAAATTTTATAAAAGGAATAAAACTATCGAATGTTTTGCAGCTCTAGCTCGTACCACAGCAACTTGATTTTGCCCAAAACCCCCCCCCAAAAAAAAAAAAAAAAAAAAAAAATTCGGAAACATTTTAGGGATTCAAATCATAAAAAACACCGATCTGGCGTCAGTTATACCAAAGATTAGGCTACAACAACTTCTTTAATGGATGTTAACAGTTAACCAGATGATACCACGAGGAGCTCAGTATGTAAAGTTGAGATGAAGGATGTACCCATATCAGTCTTGGCTTACCAAGTTAAGAACAATCAGAACCATTGATTGGTGTCCAACATAGGGTATACTCTAGTTCATTTACGAAAAACGAAGTCGTTTTTATTGAATGTTAAAATATTACCATTAAAATTTGACGGCGGCTAAAAAACTGCGTAAAATAGTTTGCAAAAAAATGACGTTAGCAACATTTAAGCGACTTCGTATTTACTAATAAAATTTGCCGATAGTATCGATAGTGCAAACAAACTATCGAAATTTTATAAAAAAATAAAACTATCGATTGTTTTGCAGCTGTAGCTCGTACCACAACTTAATTTGTCCGAAAACCCAAAAAAAAAAGAAAATCGGAAACATTTTAGGGATTCAAATCATAAAAAACACCGATCTGGCGTCAGTTATACCAAAGATTAGGCTACAACAACTTCTTTAATGGATGTTAACAGTTAAACAGATGATACCACGCGGAGGTCAGTATGTAAAGTTGAGATGAAGGATGTACCCAGATCAGTCTTGGCTTACCAAGTTAAGAGCAATCAGAACCATTGCTTGGTGTCCAACATATGGTATACTCTAGTTCATTTACAAAAAACGAAGTCGTTTATAGTGAATTTTAAAATATTACCATAAAAATTTGACGGCGGCTAAAAAACTGCGCGAAATAATATGCAAAAAAATGACGTTAGCAACATTTAAGCGACTTCGTATTTACTAATAAAATTTGCCGATAGTATCGATAGTGCAAACAAACTATCGAAATTTTATAAAAAAATAAAACTATCGATTGTTTTGCAGCTGTAGCTCGTACCACAACTTAATTTGTCCCAAAACCCAAAAAAAAGAAAATCGGAAACATTTTAGGGATTCAAATCATAAAAAAACACCGACCTGGCGTCAGTTATACCAAAGATTAGGCTTACAACAACAAATAAAATAATGTAAGTAATGTTGTTGTTGTTGTGTGTGACTGATCGTAATGATAATGATAATTAACGACAATAAAATATCATGTAAAACATGATCTTCAACATCATTAACACGCATTGACAAGACATTCGAATTTCGAACTTCTTAGGGATAATTTTTTTTGTTATTTTATTTGTCATTTAGTGCTTCGGTGGTTTTCGATTGATTCACAGATCAGATGAGAAAAAAAAAAATAAACAACAAATTAAATGCCATAAAAATAAAAAGACAAAATACTGTTCAATGATGATCGTGCGCCACTTTTGAAGATTAAAATCATCTAAATTTTTGTTTTTAATGATTTCGATCGTTACCAAATTGGTTTAAGAATCACAGTGATCATATCACAAACAGCTACAAATTGAAATGATTGTGATAAAATCACGGTCTTTAGGAGAGACGGACATAAAATGTTATAAATTACCTTCAGAAGTGTGGTTAGGGAGAAGTAATTAAAAATTCAAGAACTCCAAAGAATAAAACCGCTCGAGATTTTAAAGATAAAACCGCTAAAGTTAAGATCAAATCTAAAGATATCATTTAAAGTTCTTACAAATTTTTAACGATCATCAAGAAATATAAACTGAAAGGGGTTCGTTCCTCCATGCATCTAGTTTAAATTTTAATAGTTTTGAAATATGTATTCTTTGTTCGAAAATCTATAAAGAATATACAAATTTGTATCAAATACGATTTTTGGCGACACTACAATCAACGTCTGTCTGTCTCCCCTTCATATGTTCATATTCTCTGTGTCAAAGATCAGTTTAGGTTTTGTTGTTATTTGTATCAGAAAATTTTGAATTGATATTTGAAAAAAAAACATCCCACGTTTTTGTTTTCAAACATTGAAAACATTTTTCTTGTTGAAGGAATAACTGAAATTTAAACCTCATAAACTTTAGAAAATATAAATGTAATGATTGGCTTCTTATGACAAAGCAACTCTAAGAATTGTTAAAATTATAAAAAAAAGATTCCCACTAACTACATAAATAAACATCATCATATATTCATTCATACATACACATGTAATTTTTATAAATTCTATATATTAACCCATTGAACGAGAACTTAGTAAATGAAGATCAAGATTACTTGAAAAAACCTTTCAATATTTTATTAATAAACTCTTAAAAAATTAATTATTTTGTACTATTTTAGATCTTCTTTTAGATCTGTATCATTTTTGAAGAATTTCCTTCCTACAAGGGTTAATTTCATATATTCTCATTCCCTAATACTCACACATAAACTCCTAAGTATGTTAATGTTGATAGCACTGATCGCGTTGTCCAAAAAAAAAGGCCTAAAAAGATCATAATAAAAAGGAATCGATTTCATAAAATATTCGACATTAATTGACGATCAAAAAATTTATGAAAAATGCTCCTACTAACGAAGAATATTTCTCTGATTTGGTTTGATCATATTTGATCGTGCTTTCGCCTCGCCTGCAGTTGGCTAATAAAGTTGAGTTGTGTGTGAGGAGATCTTTATACGAGGATCGGTAACAAAGAGTCTTATAGAATTCTCTTAGGGAAACTTGCATACTCTAAAAGGGTAGTTTTTTCCTATAGAACAATTTTATAAGGAAAATTTTTCTATAGAATTTTATAATGAAAATTATTCTTTAGATAGATTTATATAAAGAAAATTTTTTTATAGAAAAGTTTTATAAAGAAACTTTTTCTACAGACAAAATTTTATAAAGAAAATTTTTCTATAGAAAAAAACTTATAAAGAAAATTTTTCCAAAGAAAAAAATTAATAAAGAAAATTTTCTATAGAAAAAATTTTATAAATAAAATTTTTCTAAAGAAAAAATTTTATAAATAAAAATTTTCTATAGAAAAAAATGTTCTAAAGAAAATTTTTCTATAGAAAAAAAAATGTTCTAAAGAAAATTTTTCTATAGAAAAAATTTTATAAAGGAAATTTTTTTTATATAAAAAATTTTATGAAGAAAATTTTTCTATAGAAACAATTTTATAAAGAAAATTTTTCTGTAGAAACAATTTTATAAAGAAAATTTTCTATAGAAAAAATTTTATAAAGAAAATTTTTTTACAGAAAAAAATGTTATAAACAAAATTCTTCTATAGAAAAAATTTTATAAAGAAAAATTTTTTTATAGAAAAAATTTTATAAAGATAATTTGTTTATAGAAAAAATTTTATAAAGAAAATTTTTCTATAGAAAAAATTTTATAAAGAAAATTTTTCTATAGAAAAAATTTTATAAAGAAAATTTTTCTATAGAAAAAATTTTGTAAAGAAAATTTGTCTATAGAAAAAATTTTATAATGAAAATTTTTCTATAGAATAAATTTTATAATGAAAATTTTTCTATAGAAAAAATTTCATAATGAAAATTTTTCTATAGAAAAAATTTCATAATGAAAATTTTTCTATAGAAAAAATTTCATAATGAAAATTTTTCTATAGAAAAAATTTCATAATGAAAATTTTTCTATAGAAAAAATTTCATAATGAAAATTTTTCTATAGAAAAAATTTTCTAATGAAATTTTTTCTATAGAAAAAATTTTCTAATGAAATTTTTTCTATAGAAAAAATTTTCTAATGAAATTTTTTCTATAGAAAAAATTTTCTAATGAAATTTTTTCTATAGAAAAAATTTTCTAATGAAATTTTTTCTATAGAAAAAATTTTCTAATGAAATTTTTTCTATAGAAAAAATTTTCTAATGAAATTTTTTCTATAGAAAAAATTTTCTAATGAAATTTTTTCTATAGAAAAAATTTTCTAATGAAATTTTTTCTATAGAAAAAATTTTCTAATGAAATTTTTTCAATAGAAAAAATTTTCTAATGAAATTTTTTCAATAGAAAAAATTTTCTAATGAAATTTTTTCAATAGAAAAAATTTTCTAATGAAATTTTTTCAATAGAAAAAATTTTCTAATGAAATTTTTTCAATAGAAAAAATTTTCTAATGAAATTTTTTCAATAGAAAAAATTTTCTAATGAAATTTTTTCAATAGAAAAAATTTTCTAATGAAATTTTTTCTATAGAAAAAATTTTCTAATGAAATTTTTTCTATAGAAAAAATTTTCTAATGAAATTTTTTCTATAGAAAAAATTTTCCAATGAAATTTTTTCTATAGAAAAAATTTTCCAATGAAATTTTTTCTATAGAAAAAATTTTCCAATGAAATTTTTTCTATAGAAAAAATTTTCCAATGAAATTTTTTCTATAGAAAAAATTTTCCAATGAAATTTTTTCTATAGAAAAAATTTTCCAATGAAATTTTTTCTATAGAAAAAATTTTCCAATGAAATTTTTTCTATAGAAAAAATTTTCTAATGAAATTTTTTCTATAGAAAAAATTTTCTAATGAAATTTTTTCTATAGAAAAAATTTTCTAATGAAATTTTTTCTATAGAAAAAATTTTCTAATGAAATTTTTTCTATAGAAAAAATTTTCTAATGAAATTTTTTCTATAGAAAAAATTTTCTAATGAAATTTTTCTATAGAAAAAATTTTCTAATGAAATTTTTCTATAGAAAAAAATTTTCTAATGAAATTTTTTCTATAGAAAAAATTTTCTAATGAAATTTTTTCTATAGAAAAAATTTTCTAATGAAATTTTTTCTATAGAAAAAATTTTCTAATGAAATTTTTTCTATAGAAAAAATTTTCTAATGAAATTTTTTCTATAGAAAAAATTTTCTAATGAAATTTTTTCTATAGAAAAAATTTTCTAATGAAATTTTTTCTATAGAAAAAATTTTCTAATGAAATTTTTTCTATAGAAAAAATTTTCTAATGAAATTTTTTCTATAGAAAAAATTTTCTAATGAAATTTTTTCTATAGAAAAAATTTTCTAATGAAATTTTTTCTATAGAAAAAATTTTCTAATGAAATTTTTTCTATAGAAAAAATTTTCTAATGAAATTTTTTCTATAGAAAAAATTTTCTAATGAAATTTTTTCTATAGAAAAAATTTTCTAATGAAATTTTTTCTATAGAAAAAATTTTCTAATGAAATTTTTTCTATAGAAAAAATTTTCTAATGAAATTTTTTCTATAGAAAAAATTTTCTAATGAAATTTTTTCTATAGAAAAAATTTTCTAATGAAATTTTTTCTATAGAAAAAATTTTCTAATGAAATTTTTTCTATAGAAAAAATTTTCTAATGAAATTTTTTCTATAGAAAAAATTTTCTAATGAAATTTTTTCTATAGAAAAAATTTTCTAATGAAATTTTTTCTATAGAAAAAATTTTCTAATGAAATTTTTTCTATAGAAAAAATTTTCTAATGAAATTTTTTCTATAGAAAAAATTTTCTAATGAAATTTTTTCTATAGAAAAAATTTTCTAATGAAATTTTTTCTATAGAAAAAATTTTCTAATGAAATTTTTTCTATAGAAAAAATTTTCTAATGAAATTTTTTCTATAGAAAAAATTTTCTAATGAAATTTTTTCTATAGAAAAAATTTTCTAATGAAATTTTTTCTATAGAAAAAATTTTCTAATGAAATTTTTTCTATAGAAAAAATTTTCTAATGAAATTTTTTCTATAGAAAAAATTTTCTAATGAAATTTTTTCTATAGAAAAAATTTTCTAATGAAATTTTTTCTATAGAAAAAATTTTCTAATGAAATTTTTTCTATAGAAAAAATTTTCTAATGAAATTTTTTCTATAGAAAAAATTTTCTAATGAAATTTTTTCTATAGAAAAAATTTTCTAATGAAATTTTTTCTATAGAAAAAATTTTCTAATGAAATTTTTTCTATAGAAAAAATTTCATTATGAAATTTTTTCTATAGAAAAAATTTTCTAATGAAATTTTTTCTATAGAAAAAATTTTCTAATGAAATTTTTTCTATAGAAAAAATTTTCTAATGAAATTTTTTCTATAGAAAAAATTTTCTAATGAAATTTTTTCTATAGAAAAAATTTTCTAATGAAATTTTTTCTATAGAAAAAATTTTCTAATGAAATTTTTTCTATAGAAAAAATTTTCTAATGAAATTTTTTCTATAGAAAAAATTTTCTAATGAAATTTTTTCTATAGAAAAAATTTTCTAATGAAATTTTTTCTATAGAAAAAATTTTCTAATGAAATTTTTTCTATAGAAAAAATTTTCTAATGAAATTTTTTCTATAGAAAAAATTTTCTAATGAAATTTTTTCTATAGAAAAAATTTTCTAATGAAATTTTTTCTATAGAAAAAATTTTCTAATGAAATTTTTTCTATAGAAAAAATTTTCTAATGAAATTTTTTCTATAGAAAAAATTTTCTAATGAAATTTTTTCTATAGAAAAAATTTTCTAATGAAATTTTTTCTATAGAAAAAATTTTCTAATGAAATTTTTTCTATAGAAAAAATTTTCTAATGAAATTTTTTCTATAGAAAAAATTTTCTAATGAAATTTTTTCTATAGAAAAAATTTTCTAATGAAATTTTTTCTATAGAAAAAATTTTCTAATGAAATTTTTTCTATAGAAAAAATTTTCTAATGAAATTTTTTCTATAGAAAAAATTTTCTAATGAAATTTTTTCTATAGAAAAAATTTTCTAATGAAATTTTTTCTATAGAAAAAATTTTCTAATGAAATTTTTTCTATAGAAAAAATTTTCTAATGAAATTTTTTCTATAGAAAAAATTTTCTAATGAAATTTTTTCTATAGAAAAAATTTTCTAATGAAATTTTTTCTATAGAAAAAATTTTCTAATGAAATTTTTTCTATAGAAAAAATTTTCTAATGAAATTTTTTCTATAGAAAAAATTTTCTAATGAAATTTTTTCTATAGAAAAAATTTTCTAATGAAATTTTTTCTATAGAAAAAATTTTCTAATGAAATTTTTTCTATAGAAAAAATTTTCTAATGAAATTTTTTCTATAGAAAAAATTTTCTAATGAAATTTTTTCTATAGAAAAAATTTTCTAATGAAATTTTTTCTATAGAAAAAATTTTCTAATGAAATTTTTTCTATAGAAAAAATTTTCTAATGAAATTTTTTCTATAGAAAAAATTTTCTAATGAAATTTTTTCTATAGAAAAAATTTTCTAATGAAATTTTTTCTATAGAAAAAATTTTCTAATGAAATTTTTTCTATAGAAAAAATTTTCTAATGAAATTTTTTCTATAGAAAAAATTTTCTAATGAAATTTTTTCTATAGAAAAAATTTTCTAATGAAATTTTTTCTATAGAAAAAATTTTCTAATGAAATTTTTTCTATAGAAAAAATTTTCTAATGAAATTTTTTCTATAGAAAAAATTTTCTAATGAAATTTTTTCTATAGAAAAAATTTTCTAATGAAATTTTTTCTATAGAAAAAATTTTCTAATGAAATTTTTTCTATAGAAAAAATTTTCTAATGAAATTTTTTCTATAGAAAAAATTTTCTAATGAAATTTTTTCTATAGAAAAAATTTTCTAATGAAATTTTTTCTATAGAAAAAATTTTCTAATGAAATTTTTTCTATAGAAAAAATTTTCTAATGAAATTTTTTCTATAGAAAAAATTTTCTAATGAAATTTTTTCTATAGAAAAAATTTTCTAATGAAATTTTTTCTATAGAAAAAATTTTCTAATGAAATTTTTTCTATAGAAAAAATTTTCTAATGAAATTTTTTCTATAGAAAAAATTTTCTAATGAAATTTTTTCTATAGAAAAAATTTTCTAATGAAATTTTTTCTATAGAAAAAATTTTCTAATGAAATTTTTTCTATAGAAAAAATTTTCTAATGAAATTTTTTCTATAGAAAAAATTTTCTAATGAAATTTTTTCTATAGAAAAAATTTTCTAATGAAATTTTTTCTATAGAAAAAATTTTCTAATGAAATTTTTTCTATAGAAAAAATTTTCTAATGAAATTTTTTCTATAGAAAAAATTTTCTAATGAAATTTTTTCTATAGAAAAAATTTTCTAATGAAATTTTTTCTATAGAAAAAATTTTCTAATGAAATTTTTTCTATAGAAAAAATTTTCTAATGAAATTTTTTCTATAGAAAAAATTTTCTAATGAAATTTTTTCTATAGAAAAAATTTTCTAATGAAATTTTTTCTATAGAAAAAATTTTCTAATGAAATTTTTTCTATAGAAAAAATTTTCTAATGAAATTTTTTCTATAGAAAAAATTTTCTAATGAAATTTTTTCTATAGAAAAAATTTTCTAATGAAATTTTTTCTATAGAAAAAATTTTCTAATGAAATTTTTTCTATAGAAAAAATTTTCTAATGAAATTTTTTCTATAGAAAAAATTTTCTAATGAAATTTTTTCTATAGAAAAAATTTTCTAATGAAATTTTTTCTATAGAAAAAATTTTCTAATGAAATTTTTTCTATAGAAAAAATTTTCTAATGAAATTTTTTCTATAGAAAAAATTTTCTAATGAAATTTTTTCTATAGAAAAAATTTTCTAATGAAATTTTTTCTATAGAAAAAATTTTCTAATGAAATTTTTTCTATAGAAAAAATTTTCTAATGAAATTTTTTCTATAGAAAAAATTTTCTAATGAAATTTTTTCTATAGAAAAAATTTTCTAATGAAATTTTTTCTATAGAAAAAATTTTCTAATGAAATTTTTTCTATAGAAAAAATTTTCTAATGAAATTTTTTCTATAGAAAAAATTTTCTAATGAAATTTTTTCTATAGAAAAAATTTTCTAATGAAATTTTTTCTATAGAAAAAATTTTCTAATGAAATTTTTTCTATAGAAAAAATTTCATTAGAAAATTTTTTCTATAGAAAAAATTTTCTAATGAAATTTTTTCTATAGAAAAAATTTTCTAATGAAATTTTTTCTATAGAAAAAATTTTCTAATGAAATTTTTTCTATAGAAAAAATTTTCTAATGAAATTTTTTCTATAGAAAAAATTTTCTAATGAAATTTTTTCTATAGAAAAAATTTTCTAATGAAATTTTTTCTATAGAAAAAATTTTCTAATGAAATTTTTTCTATAGAAAAAATTTTCTAATGAAATTTTTTCTATAGAAAAAATTTTCTAATGAAATTTTTTCTATAGAAAAAATTTTCTAATGAAATTTTTTCTATAGAAAAAATTTTCTAATGAAATTTTTTCTATAGAAAAAATTTTCTAATGAAATTTTTTCTATAGAAAAAATTTTCTAATGAAATTTTTTCTATAGAAAAAATTTTCTAATGAAATTTTTTCTATAGAAAAAATTTTCTAATGAAATTTTTTCTATAGAAAAAATTTTCTAATGAAATTTTTTCTATAGAAAAAATTTTCTAATGAAATTTTTTCTATAGAAAAAATTTTCTAATGAAATTTTTTCTATAGAAAAAATTTTCTAATGAAATTTTTTCTATAGAAAAAATTTTCTAATGAAATTTTTTCTATAGAAAAAATTTTCTAATGAAATTTTTTCTATAGAAAAAATTTTCTAATGAAATTTTTTCTATAGAAAAAATTTTCTAATGAAATTTTTTCTATAGAAAAAATTTTCTAATGAAATTTTTTCTATAGAAAAAATTTTCTAATGAAATTTTTTCTATAGAAAAAATTTTCTAATGAAATTTTTTCTATAGAAAAAATTTTCTAATGAAATTTTTTCTATAGAAAAAATTTTCTAATGAAATTTTTTCTATAGAAAAAATTTTCTAATGAAATTTTTTCTATAGAAAAAATTTTCTAATGAAATTTTTTCTATAGAAAAAATTTTCTAATGAAATTTTTTCTATAGAAAAAATTTTCTAATGAAATTTTTTCTATAGAAAAAATTTTCTAATGAAATTTTTTCTATAGAAAAAATTTTCTAATGAAATTTTTTCTATAGAAAAAATTTTCTAATGAAATTTTTTCTATAGAAAAAATTTTCTAATGAAATTTTTTCTATAGAAAAAATTTTCTAATGAAATTTTTTCTATAGAAAAAATTTTCTAATGAAATTTTTTCTATAGAAAAAATTTTCTAATGAAATTTTTTCTATAGAAAAAA
Organism: Stomorhina lunata; assembly: GCA_933228675.1. Classification (NCBI taxonomy): domain Eukaryota; kingdom Metazoa; phylum Arthropoda; class Insecta; order Diptera; family Rhiniidae; genus Stomorhina; species Stomorhina lunata. Next base: position 11,229 of record CAKOFX010000074.1, read on the forward strand.
TTTTCTAATGAAATTTTTTCTATAGAAAAAATTTTCTAATGAAATTTTTTCTATAGAAAAAATTTTCTAATGAAATTTTTTCTATAGAAAAAATTTTCTAATGAAATTTTTTCTATAGAAAAAATTTTCTAATGAAATTTTTTCTATAGAAAAAATTTTCTAATGAAATTTTTTCTATAGAAAAAATTTTCTAATGAAATTTTTTCTATAGAAAAAATTTTCTAATGAAATTTTTTCTATAGAAAAAATTTTCTAATGAAATTTTTTCTATAGAAAAAATTTTCTAATGAAATTTTTTCTATAGAAAAAATTTTCTAATGAAATTTTTTCTATAGAAAAAATTTTCTAATGAAATTTTTTCTATAGAAAAAATTTTCTAATGAAATTTTTTCTATAGAAAAAATTTTCTAATGAAATTTTTTCTATAGAAAAAATTTTCTAATGAAATTTTTTCTATAGAAAAAATTTTCTAATGAAATTTTTTCTATAGAAAAAATTTTCTAATGAAATTTTTTCTATAGAAAAAATTTTCTAATGAAATTTTTTCTATAGAAAAAATTTTCTAATGAAATTTTTTCTATAGAAAAAATTTTCTAATGAAATTTTTTCTATAGAAAAAATTTTCTAATGAAATTTTTTCTATAGAAAAAATTTTCTAATGAAATTTTTTCTATAGAAAAAATTTTCTAATGAAATTTTTTCTATAGAAAAAATTTCATTAGAAAATTTTTTCTATAGAAAAAATTTTCTAATGAAATTTTTTCTATAGAAAAAATTTTCTAATGAAATTTTTTCTATAGAAAAAATTTTCTAATGAAATTTTTTCTATAGAAAAAATTTTCTAATGAAATTTTTTCTATAGAAAAAATTTTCTAATGAAATTTTTTCTATAGAAAAAATTTTCTAATGAAATTTTTTCTATAGAAAAAATTTTCTAATGAAATTTTTTCTATAGAAAAAATTTTCTAATGAAATTTTTTCTATAGAAAAAATTTTCTAATGAAATTTTTTCTATAGAAAAAATTTTCTAATGAAATTTTTTCTATAGAAAAAATTTTCTAAGGAAATTTTTTCTATAGAAAAAATTTTCTAATGAAATTTTTTCTATAGAAAAAATTTTCTAATGAAATTTTTTCTATAGAAAAAATTTTCTAATGAAATTTTTTCTATAGAAAAAATTTTCTAAAGAAATTTTTTCTATAGAAAAAATTTTCTAATGAAATTTTTTCTATAGAAAAAATTTTCTAATGAAATTTTTTCTATAGAAAAAATTTTCTAATGAAATTTTTTCTATAGAAAAAATTTTCTAAAGAAATTTTTTCTATAGAAAAAATTTTCTAATGAAATTTTTTCTATAGAAAAAATTTTCTAATGAAATTTTTTCTATAGAAAAAATTTTCTAATGAAATTTTTTCTATAGAAAAAATTTTCTAATGAAATTTTTTCTATAGAAAAAATTTTCTAATGAAATTTTTTCTATAGAAAAAATTTTCTAATGAAGTTTTTTCTATAGAAAAAATTTTCTAATGAAATTTTTTCTATAGAAAAAATTTTCTAATGAAATTTTTTCTATAGAAAAAATTTTCTAATGAAATTTTTTCTATAGAAAAAATTTTCTAATGAAATTTTTTCTATAGAAAAAATTTTCTAATGAAATTTTTTCTATAGAAAAAATTTTCTAATGAAATTTTTTCTATAGAAAAAATTTTCTAATGAAATTTTTTCTATAGAAAAAATTTTCTAATGAAATTTTTTCTATAGAAAAAATTTTCTAATGAAATTTTTTCTATAGAAAAAATTTTCTAATGAAATTTTTTCTATAGAAAAAATTTTCTAATGAAATTTTTTCTATAGAAAAAATTTTCTAATGAAATTTTTTCTATAGAAAAAATTTTCTAATGAAATTTTTTCTATAGAAAAAATTTTCTAATGAAATTTTTTCTATAGAAAAAATTTTCTAATGAAATTTTTTCTATAGAAAAAATTTTCTAATGAAATTTTTTCTATAGAAAAAATTTTCTAATGAAAAAAAAAAAATTTTCTAGAAAAAATTTTCTAATGAAATTTTTTCTATAGAAAAAATTTTCTAATGAAATTTTTTCTATAGAAAAAATTTTCTAATGAAATTTTTTCTATAGAAAAAATTTTCTAATGAAATTTTTTCTATAGAAAAAATTATCTAATGAAATTTTTTCTATAGAAAAAATTATCTAATGAAATTTTTTCTATAGAAAAAATTATCTAATGAAATTTTTTCTATAGAAAAAATTATCTAATGAAATTTTTTCTATAGAAAAAATTTTCTAATGAAAAAAAAAAATTTTCTAGAAAAAATTTTCTAATGAAATTTTTTCTATAGAAAAAATTTTCTAATGAAATTTTTTCTACAGAAAAAATTTTCTAATGAAATTTTTTCTATAGAAAAAATTTTCTAATGAAATTTTTTCTATAGAAAAAATTTTCTAATGAAATTTTTTCTATAGAAAAAGTTTTATAATGCAATTTTTTCTATAGAAAAAATTTTATAATGATAATTTCTCTGATCCCCCCCCATATTTTCATATTTAAACATATTAAAATATGCAAGTCCTCCCTCTTTCTTACTATACATTTATGAATATTAACCACAAAAAAACCTAAATTAAAGAAACAACATCGTCATCGCCATCCTCATGATCAGAGGATGAAAAATTTCACACGCATTATTAGTTTAGTTGTTGTTGGTGTTATTGTGGCAAAGATTCTCTTGGAATCAAAAAAATAAAAAGCAAAGGATAACTTTTGCCCGAAAATAAAAGACACAAAGTTTTGTAACTTTGTGTCAATGCAACATGTTTCCAAATCGCATTGTACTGGCGTTACAGGAACAAAAACAACAACAACAACCACAAGAACAATAAGAGACAACAATAACAAATTCAATATTGTATTCAGAAAACAACAACAGCAACAATAAAACACTTGATGTAAAGATGTGTGTGTTGCAGCATGCAACATGTTGTATAAAAGAACCCAAAAAAAAGGTGTCCCCTTTTGTTTGTGGCCTTTAGGGTCTTTGTCTTGTCTGTCTGTGTTTTTGTTTTGTTGTTTTTTTTTTGGGTTATTGGTCATTCCAGCCAAGATCCACGTGTAGTAGATTTTTTGGTTTTTGTTTCGAGTCTCCCAAACGTTTCAGTTTGTTCGTTCGTTTGGTTGTTTGTAATCATTCCCTTCTTGCAGTTCGAAGGAAGACATCGTCCAGACACCCGTTGTCAAGTTTTTTAAGATTAATTGAACAATCAATTTTAAATTTTATAGGTTCTCATTTTATTTTGTTCACATTTGTTTCACTTTTTTATATCTTCTCGATATAAAGGCGCGAAGAGTCTTCTGACCAGGTTTCTTTATTTTTCGAGGGGGATTAATAATATTTAAAATTTTCCCTAGGTCTTTTCATATGGAGATTTTTTTTTTGTTATTTTTTGTAAAAAAAGTCATAAGTAAGTATCTCTGATTTGTAAACGTTTTGTATTGCATTTTGTCTTTTTCTTCTTTTTTCAATAATTTTTATTTCAATATTTTTTTATATTTCCATGTGATTTTTTTCTGTTGTTCTTTCTTTCGTCTTATTGTTAAGATTTCACCGACTTCTTTTCTTGGTTACGGATTTGTCTTGGATTTTTGTTGCATTTTTATTGATTTTAATATTTATATTTTTTCTTTTACCTTAAAAAAATATTAAAAATTCTATAGTAAAAAATTTTCTTTGGTTCTATATTTCGTTGTGGTTTCATAATTTTGAAATTTATTGGTTTGATATTTAACTATAATGAGCCTGGAATATGCAGTTAATATTGTTTTGTCATGTCTGAAACGATTTTGAATAGTTAAATAGCTTTTTTTTAAAAGAAATTCTAGGAAGTTTTAAAATAATAACTAATATTTATTTTATGATTCTGAATTCTGAGATTCTTATTATTATTTAATAAGAAAATTGCATTAATTTGCTAAATATTTTTAAGTAAATCAAAAAAAGACTACACTGTGCTAGTCTAGTTACACTGTACTCTATTTTGGCAGTGCTTTTTCAGCTCCAGTTTTCGAAAAAATTGAGGAAGTTGCGCAATAAATATTCGCATATCTCGAAAACTGTTTTTCTTGAACTAAGTAAAATCCTAAAATCCTATTTTCTTGAACTAAAGATGGCAAAACAGTTAACAAAATTCAAAAAGTGCGGTATTTGTAGGAGTGGTAAACAAATCAATCAATCAATCAATCAATCAATCAATCAATCAATCAATCAATCAATCAATCAATCAATCAATCAATCAATCAATCAATCAATCAATCAATCAATCAATCAATCAATCAATCAATCAATCAATCAATCAATCAATCAATCAATCAATCAATCAATCAATCAATCAATCAATCAATCAATCAATCAATCAATCAATCAATCAATCAATCAATCAATCAATCAATCAATCAATCAATCAATCAATCAATCAATCAATCAATCAATCAATCAATCAATCAATCAATCAATCAATCAATCAATCAATCAATCAATCAATCAATCAATCAATCAATCAATCAATCAATCAATCAATCAATCAATCAATCAATCAATCAATCAATCAATCAATCAATCAATCAATCAATCAATCAATCAATCAATCAATCAATCAATCAATCAATCAATCAATCAATCAATCAATCAATCAATCAATCAATCAATCAATCAATCAATCAATCAATCAATCAATCAATCAATCAATCAATCAATCAATCAATCAATCAATCAATCAATCAATCAATCAATCAATCAATCAATCAATCAATCAATCAATCAATCAATCAATCAATCAATCAATCAATCAATCAATCAATCAATCAATCAATCAATCAATCAATCAATCAATCAATCAATCAATCAATCAATCAATCAATCAATCAATCAATCAATCAATCAATCAATCAATCAATCAATCAATCAATCAATCAATCAATTAATCAATCAATCAATCAATCAATCAAGCAATCAATCAATCAATCAATCAATCAATCAATCAATCAATCAATCAATCAATCAATCAATCAATCAATCAATCAATTAATCAATCAATCAATCAATCAATCGTACGTTGTTACTTCGTCTGTATTAATGATTGTTGTACATATTGAGGAATCAGATGATCTTAATGTTCTGGACATGAAAATTCAATGTGTTTTCGTTTTCAGGTGCTTCGGTTTTCTTAAACAGTAAAAGAGATACTTCACTCCACCTTATCTCTTTACTATTTACACAACCTACATCCGACCGAAAATGGTATACAACTCTCATGTATGGACCGGTGCTTCAAAGCTTTACTAATTTTGATTGAAATCTGTCGGCCTTGAACATACACTTAAATATAATTTGATTTAAAAGTTAAGCCTAAACGTCTGCAACACTTTTTGCTTAAATTGTACCTAACAATTTACTCCACTTTTTTTTAGAAAATTTTGAACTTTGTTCTAGGATCGTTAAATTTCGGTGATTTTTTTCGCTCAATCTAAAAGGCCTTTCAAAAACAAGCCAACTTAGTTTTTGTCCAAAGAAAAACGAAAACACTGAATTTTGTAGAGCTTTTTTGATTTCCTTGTATCTCCTAAACTATTTTCTTCTGGAAGCTAAATCGACATCAAATATAAAATTGTGAAACTATATTCAATGCATTTTTGAAAACAATTATTGATCTTTAATATCTAGACTCTTCTCTAAAGTACTGCATAATTCGATTTTTAAAAGCGGTAATACGAAAATCTAATACGACAGTGCACCGTCGCAATGTTGGTTTTTACACACTGTTCTATCGTTACTACTTTGGGATGTGCTCTAACGAAATCAGGGAACTCGTTCCCGGAACTCGGACTGTTCTAACGTCAATCTGTTAGAGCTCATCCCTTCATGGTCGATTGGTCAGTAGACCACGAACAACACACTACAGAGAAAATTCGTTATTGTGATAAACGACTTCAGTCCATAGGACTTTCTACAAGCTTTAAATTATAAAAATGGATGTATTTTTTGTCGCCAGTCAGATATTGGAAACTGTTTCATATACTCAGAATTCCTATAACGAAAGACGCTTCTCTAAAATACTTATTGTTTATTAATGAATAGTTTAGATTATATAAGTATAATATCTAAGAACATAACTTCGGCCATTTGTCTAAAACCCTAATTATTTATTCATGATCTCAGTAGTTCAGTTTACGAGAATTTTACCATAACTAATTGGGGTTAATATTTAGGGAAACACCTTTTTCTGCATAATTATTTTATTTAAAGTCGAATTATTTATAAATATTTTTCCTGGAACTCATCTATTAATTTGTTCAAAAGTCATGTCTTTTTATTTGAGAATGGGGTTACACATCTTGTTTTTGATATTGTTTTTGTTATTTATACGATAAATATGTAGGAGTAATCCTTTTGTGACCCTTATTAAAGTTATAACAAATTATTAAAATATGGTAACTGAATTAATAAGAAATTATCATAGAAAAAGGATAATGTTGTGGAAGATGATACCTATTGTCGTAGATAAACTATGATATGATGAGCCTAATTATGTTATATATCATTACAATTACTTTAACCAAATAAATTTTAAAGTTATAAAAAGGAATTTCGATGTTACGAGGTTAGATTGGAAAGGGTTTAAAGTTTCAACTTTTGGAGGAAGTGATTCCAGAATAGCTTTAAAACTTTTGAACTGCAGAGCCATTTCGTAAGAGATCTGCACAGTTCAGGGATGATGTTTAATTAAGAAAGACAGAATCTGAAGTCTTAATGTCAACTTGACAATCAGAGAATATATAGGTATTACCTGACTGTTGTAAGGACATATCATCTTGGCTATTCTGGTTCAAATAATGCAGTAATCCAATTCCTTCACTATCACTACTTTATATTACATTACCAACTCAATACGACAACATTTTTCAAATCAATATTTGAATATGTACTAAAAATGTTTTAAAAACTTCTTAAACTGCCCTCTTATAAGAAAATTGTTTTGTAAAAATAAAAGGTATCGTCAACAAAAAAAAAACTGAAAGAACGATGTGTTTAGAATTTTAATTGGTCGTATCAAAACACAAATGTTTGGTGGAAGGCATTCAAATGAATGCTCGTGTACAATTTAAATGCCTTCTGAACACAACAAGATAATCTTATCAACTTGTATTTTAAATGGACATTAATATGTTCTTCCCTTTTAATAATAATTTTGTTCAAACTTTTGTTGTTTCCCGTTCACAGTGTTCAGAGTTTGGTAACAAATCTTAGTAAGGCACAGTGAAGAAATTTTGTATAAAGAGTGACTTACTCGTCATACCTGAGTAAGTTAATTATTTAAAAATTAATATTTTTGTCGCTTTAGTTTCTTCTGCTTTTTTATTGAAAACTAAAATTAGCGAAAGGTCTTAAAAATAAACTGTTTTTAATTTTACTTGCGTATACTTGCGCAAATTTTAAATATTAATTTTTTAATGAAAGACTTTTTGCTTAGTCAAATATTTTAAAGTCATGGCTTTAGAAGTGAAAACTCTTTTTGATTTCTTTATATTCTAAAAAAATATTGAAAACCAAAATTGCGTAAAAGTATTAAAAGTAGTATACATTTGTTTTTATTTGCGCAAACTTGCTTTATTTCAAATTATATTATGCTTTTCGAAAAGGTTGTAAAGAAAATTTTTGCATATTTAGACCGCCTGTAGCCTGTAATTTGGTTACAGGCGGCCAACGTCATTCTCAGAAGATTTGACCAACTAGGGAGAAAGATCGTCGCTTACGCTGACGACGTAGTTATACTGGTATCAGGTAAATACCTGAGTATAACCACCAAAATTATGAAATCGGCACTATAAGATCTTTCTTCCTGGGCCAGGGACTGTAATGCAGATTTATTTTCTACATGAGGTATGCCTAGTCTGTCCAGGTTCATCAAAGGTCTGCTTCCTTTAATATATTTTGGTTTCACAGGGCGTCCTGGTATCTTCGTGAGTCGTTGGGCAAAGGCTATGCTTATTTGGGTTAAATAATAAGAAAGTTCTAAGTTTGTACAATACGAGTTTTGTTTCCCGTTCACAGTGTTCAGAGTTTGGTAACAAAAAATTATTAAGGCACAGTGAAGAAATTTCGTATACAGGGTGACTTACTCATAGTTAATACCCTAGTAAATTGAATTTTTAAAAATGAATATTACTGTTGCTTTAGTTTCTTCTGCAATTTCATTCAAAACCAAAATTAGAGAAAGGTCTTAAAAATAAACTTTTTTTTAATTTTACTTGCGTATACTTGCGCAAATTTTAAATATTAATTTTTTAATGAAAGACTTTTTGCTTTGTCAAATATTTTAAAGTCATGGCTTTAGAAGTGAAAACGCTTTTAAATTTCATTATATTCTGACAAAATATTGAAAACCAAAATTGCGTAAAAGTATTGTAAATAGCATGCATTTATTTTTATTTGCGCAAACTTGCTTTATTTTAAATTATTTTTTACTTTGCGAAAAGGTTTTAAAGAAAATTTTTGCATATTTAACGTCATTCTCAGAAGATTTGACCAACTAGGGAGGAAGATTGTCGCCTACGCTGACGACGTAGTTATACTGGCATCAGGTGAATACCTGGGTCAGGTACTGTAATGCAGTTTTATTTTCCTGACGAGGTATGCCTAGTCTGTCTAGGTTCATCAAAGGTCTGCTTCCTTTAATATATTTTGTTTCCACAGGGCGTCTTGGTATCTTCGTGAGTCGTTGGGCAAAGGCTATGCTTATTTGGGTTAAATAATAAGAAACTAAGTCTTAGTTTGTACAATACGAGTTTTGATCTTACGACTCGCACCCAGTTCTCTTTACCCAGTTCTTTTTGGAACTTCGGCTCGATGTAAAGTACAAATGTTTCTTAATAACAAACTACAAGATGTCATGGAATATCGATCGTGATCTACGAAATATAATGATTCGACTAGCTAGCTATGAACTTATAACACAGTACGACAGCGGTTGGTACACATGAGAAATGTTAAAATAATATGAAAATAGGCTTAAAATAAAAAAATACGTGTCTCGGCGTTTTGCTGTAGCAAGTCAGAATTTTAAGAAAATCGATTTTTAAGATTTGAAGGACCGTGGAGGCTTCATTTCCTACATTTTTTGGATATTTTTTAATTTTACATGAAAGCTAAAGCGTCCTTTTGCGGAAAAAATAAAAATTAATTAATAAAAACAAATCCAAATTGAATTCCCTTTATAAAACTGGCTGAAGCATTAAAATCGGTTCACCCATTATATTTTTATAGAACTTTATATAATTGTATTACGTTACAAGTGAACCTCCTCCCTCGAATCTTTAAAATCGATTTTCTTAAAATTGTGACGTGCTACAGCAAAACGCAGAGACACGCATTTCTTTATTTTAAGCCTATTTTTATATTCTGTTAACATTACTTATGTGTACTCAAAAAAATTTGATTTTGTCGTACTGTGTAATATGGCCATATTTAAAATTAAAAGCTGTTATTGAAAAATATATTATAACTTAATAAATTGCTGTTTTGCGCAATAAAAGTTTTATTGTACTAATAGAATGCATTTTGACATATTAAGTGTCAAAAATTTAAAGCGAATTATGAAAGGATATTTTATCGGGATCTTTTCAAAAGTTAATATTTATAAAAAATCCTCCTACTAACCAGAAAATTTAAAAATTTCATAACTTTGAGAGAAAATTGTTGGTCTCAATTTTTGTTTGTTTGTTTGATTTTGAACATTTTTGTTTCCTAACTGTGACACTGTGCGAGCTATCCAAATATTTGTATCTATATTGTTGGGTGTTATAACACGACCATATTTAAATAATTCAATTAAAAAAAAAACCCTTAAGGAAACTAACAGGCGCCTAGGCAGATAAAAACAGCTGTTTAATTGTTTAAATATAAAATTAGTTTTTTATAAATTTAAGTTGTCATTCCTTTTATTTCTTCTATTTCTACTATGCCCTAACTTCTGTGTCACTTTTTCCATTTTCCTTTCAAATCCTATGCAAATTTTTTCATATTATTCGACTTGTAATGCGATTTAATTAATGAAAGTAAATTAATTAAAACAACTTTTTGTTATATTTTGTTCGTAATTGTTTTATTAACCTTTTCAATTCAAATTGTAGTCATTTGATATTGTTTGTAATTTTCCTTGAAAGAAACGTTGTTGGAATTCTTAATGAGAAAAATTTTCAATTTTGTATTCACTAGACTTTCTAGCTTTTGAAGAGCTAGAGATAAACAGCTCTAGATAGATAATATACCTGAGACAGTTTGTTGGTGTCATGGTTTTCTTTCACATTTTTTAATTGATTTTAAATGTAGCGTCTTAGAGCGTTACAATTGGAACGTGGGAGTTGTATGAGTTTTTGGTTCTGGTGTCTTTATATAAATTCTTTTAAGTGAAACAATTGATTAGAAAATGTTTGAAATGAGAAATTTGTTTAAATAGTTTTTAAATTATATAAAATAGCTTTTCTAATCATTCATTAATTTTTTCAAATTTTTTTCAGAAACTTTTTTATAAGTTATAAATTTAGCTTTATTTCGCCCTTTTCTGCTTTAAAACTTAAAACCAAAATTGCAAACAAGCTTTGGAATACAAATGTATTTAGTATAACTTGCGTAAACTTGCGCTAGTTTAAACAAAATTTTTTTGTTAAAAGTTCATGAACAAATTTTTGGCTAAATTTAACTTATTAGAGTAAAATTTTTGTTAGTTATTATCCTATATTATTATATCATCCATTTCGTAAGAAAGATAATCAAAATATATCAAGAGTTTTAAAACAAGTAAGAAAGCGCTATAGTCGGTCAAGCCCGACCATAAGATACCCTTCACCACTAGGGTCAAAGGTGTTATTTTTCCTGTATAAAGACAAATATTTGCTAAATTTTGCCACCATACAAACATTTTCTCAGAATTTATATATTAAACCTGTTTCCGTCTTTTGGACTTATATGAGAGCTAGGGTCAAATGTGGACCGATTATCTCGAAATTTGGCAAATTGATTACAGTTATTACACAAATTATGTATGCAAAAAAAAAATAAACTCAAAATTTTCACTATCTTTAGATTTACGAGCGTTTTAGTGATTTTTTGTCTCATTTACTGCGTTTTTTAAGAAGTGTTTGTATGGGAGCTATGGTCAAATGTGGACCGATTTCAACGAAATTTGGTACAGTGATTTTAGTTTTAAATTTCATGAAAAAATAATAATATTTGTGGCCAATATATCAATTCCGGGAAGTGGGACCTATGGGAGGTACCATAAATAATGGACCGGTTTTGATCAATTTCAATAGCCATGGTCCCATTATTAAAAAAAATTATCTGTGCCAAATTTCATTAAATTATCTTTAGAATTGCGACCTGTAGTTTGATTACAAGGTTTACATGGGGGTCCAGCCAGCCAGACGGACGGACGGACATCGCTAAATCGACTCAGAAAGTGATTCTAAGCCTATTGGTATACTAAAAGGTGGGTCTAAGACAAATATTTCTATGCGTTACATACATCAGCACAAACTTATAATACCCTTTCCACCTATGGTGGTGAAGGGTACAATAAAGTGCTTTTAGTATTACTTGCGCAAGTTTGCGCAATTCCAAAAAATATAGTTTTTTTTCTGTAAATCATTTAAAATTGTTTTTTTGCAAAGTACAAATTTGTATTAAGTATATATTTTTTTATTTTGTAAAATTCAAAATTACTTAAATTTGGCTTTATTCGGATTAAAGCTTTAAACTGAAATTGTATAAAGTTCTTAGAAATATAGTTTATTTAGTTTTGTTTGCCTTTTTTTGCAGTTTTGCCAAATTAAGTTTTATTAATGAAAATTTCGTTTAAAATTAGGAAAAATAATGTATAATCTTTAAAACCAAAAATGGGTTTTACTTTGATTGTATTTGCGTTTTGAATTGAAAACCAAAATTGCCTAAGAATATGAAGAATGACATGTGGTAAATATTATTTGCACAAATTTGCAATTTACTAAAACAAAACTTTTTTTGTCCTGATTTTAGTGAAATTTTAACAAATAAAGATTTGCTTTTGCAAAAAAATAATAGAATATATAAATTAATTAAAACGGCTTTCCCAAGAGTCATAAAAAACAAAAATCCATGCCACAGTTTTGGAGTTATTGCCATTTTCCCCTTGAAAATTCGTACGTTTTTCAACATGCCTCAGGATATGCAGCAAAAACTTTACTTTAAAAAACATAAATTACAAAATAAGGCATGATTTACCATTGTTAGATTTGTAGGCATTTTACATAGCTTTTTTCCTGCAGGAAAATGGAACTTTTCTTTCAGGTCGGTTTCAAATCACATTTTTTAAGTTTAAAAAAAATTTGTTAAACAAATATTCAAAATTTCAAATTCTTTTATCGGTATCTAAAAATAGGCAGATGGTTTAATAACATTCGAAAAAATCAGGTTAATATCTTATACAGTTTCGTCGTATCTATGGTTTGAAATTGTCGAATTTGGAAAAAGTCATTTTTGGGCATAATTTGAGTAGATATGTGGTAAATTTTACTTGAGTTTAATTTGTATAAAACTAAATGTGAATATTTTTGCTCAGTCTATGACGTCTCAATACAAAAAATGTTTTTAAAATAGGGCATAATTAACCTTTTTTATAAGGGTCAAAGGTTAAAATTTGTTTTTTTTGTGGTAAAAATACGAAATGTTATGAATTTATTGGTGACTTTTGATCAAAATTATAGAAATAACAAATTTTTAGAATAATTTAATGTTGTTTTATTAAAAACATATATGTTAACCCTCAACAGGCATGGGGACTAAAATGACCCAATTTTTTTTTCGTCAAAATTAAGACCCCATGTCCTTA
>CAKOFX010000075.1:0-23964 GCA_933228675.1 Stomorhina lunata
TAGGAAATTTTGTCAAAAATTTCCTATCTTTATAGGAAATTTTGTCAAAAATTTCCTATTTCTATAGTAAATTTTGTCAAAAATTTCCTATTTTTATAGGAAATTTTGTTAAAAATTTCCTATTTTTATAGGAAATTTTGTCAAAAATTTCCTATTTTTATAGGAAATTTTGTCAAAAATTTCCTATTTTTATAGGAAATTTTGTCAAAAATTTCCTATTTTTATAGGAAATTTTGTCAAAAATTTCCTATTTTTATAGGAAATTTTGTCAAAAATTTCCTATTTTTATAGGAAATTTTGTCAAAAAATTCCTATTTTTATAGGAAATTTTGTCAAAAATTTCCTGTTTTTATAGGAAATTTTGTCAAAAATTTCCTATTTTTATAGGAAATTTTGTCAAAAATTTCCTATTTTTATAGGAAATTTTGTCAAAAATTTCCTATTTTTATAGGAAATTTTGTAAAAAATTTCCTATTTTTATAGGAAATTTTTTCCTATTTTTATAGGAAATTTTTCAAAAATGTTCTTATTTTTATAGGAAATTTTTCAAAAATTTCCTATTTTTATAGGAAATTTTTCAAAAATTTCCTATTTTTATAGGAAATTTTTCAAAAATTTCTTATTTTTATAGGAAATTTTTCAAAAATTTCCTATTTTTATAGGAAATTTTTCAAAAATTTCCTATTTTTATAGGAAATTTTTCAAAAATTTCCTATTTTTATAGGAAATTTTTCAAAAATTTCGTATTTTTATAGGAAATTTTTCAAAAATTTCGTATTTTTATAGGAAATTTTTCAAAAATTTCGTATTTTTATAGGAAATTTTTCAAAAATTTCGTATTTTTATAGGAAATTTTTCAAAAATTTCGTATTTTTATAGGAAATTTTTCAAAAATTTCGTATTTTTATAGGAAATTTTTCAAAAATTTCCTATTTTTATAGGAAATTTTTCAAAAATTTCCTATTTTTATAGGAAATTTTTCAAAAATTTCCTATTTTTATAGGAAATTTTTCAAAAATTTCCTATTTTTATAGGAAATTTTTTAAAAATTTCCTATTTTTATAGGAAATTTTTCAAAAATTTCCTATTTTTATAGGAATTTTTTCAAAAATTTCCTGTTTTTATAGGAAATTTTGTCAAAAATTTCCTATTTTTATAGGAAATTTTTCAAAAATTTCCTATTTTTATAGGAAATTTTTCAAAAATTTCCTATTTTTATAGGAAATTTTTCAAAAATTTTCTATTTTTATAGGAAATTTTTCAAAAATTTTCAATTTTTATAGGAAATTTTTCAAAAATTTCCTATTTTTATAGGAAATTTTTCAAAAATTTCCTATTTTTATAGGAAATTTTTCAAAAATTTCCTATTTTTATAGGAAATTTTTTCAAAAATTTCCTATTTTTATAGGAAGTTTTTCAAAAATTTCCTATTTTTATAGGAAATTTTTCAAAAATTTCCTATTTTTATAGGAAATTTTTCAAAAATTTCCTATTTTTATAGGAAATTTTTCAAAAATTTCCTATTTTTATAGGAAATTTTTCAAAAATTTCCTATTTTTATAGGAAATTTTTCAAAAATTTCCTATTTTTATAGGAAATTTTTCTAAAATTTCCTATTTTTATAGGAAATTTTTCTAAAATTTCCTATTTTTATAGGAAATTTTTCTAAAATTTCCTATTTTTATAAGAAATTTTTCTAAAATTTCCTATTTTTATAGGAAATTTTTCTAAAATTTCCTATTTTTATAGGAAATTTTTCTAAAATTTCCTATTTTTATAGGAAATTTTTCTAAAATTTCCTATTTTTATAGGAAATTTTTCTAAAATTTCCTATTTTTATAGGTTTTTTTTTCTAAAATTTCCTATTTTTATAGGAAATTTTTCTAAAATTTCCAATTTTTATAGGAAATTTTTCTAAAATTTCCTATTTTTATAGGAAATTTTTCTAAAATTTCCTATTTTTATAGGAAATTTTTCTAAAATTTCCTATTTTTATAGGAAATTTTTCTAAAATTTCCCATTTTTTTAAGGAAATTTTTTTAAAATTTCCTATTTTTATAGGAAATTTTTCTAAAATTTCCTATTTTTATAGGAAATTTTTCTAAAATTTCCTATTTTTATAGGAAATTTTTCTAAAATTACTTATTTTTATAGGAAATTTTTCTAAAATTTAATATTTTTATAGGAAATTTTTCTAAAATTTAATATTTTTATAGGAAATTTTTCTAAAATTTAATATTTTTATAGCAAATTCCTATTTTTTTTTTAAATAAACAAAAAATATTTTCTTTTTTAAGCATAAAAAACTGTTTCGACGAACACGTCTAATACTCGTACATGAAAAAGTTTATCGTGAATATAGTGCTTTTAGTTGTTTAAGTAGTTATGAGCAGTTTAGACAATAAAACGAAATGGAAATTTTAAAGTCAAAAGGTTTGAGTGTTTTTATCACCACCAAACATAAAAATTTTATTAAGTGCAAAATTACAAAAGATTTCACAGGAATTACACAATATTAAATATTTAAAGACACGAAAAATTGCAAATATTAAGCTAATAAATTTACTAATTTATAATAATTTAATAATTTTATTAGTTATACATATGTAATTTACATACTATATAAATACATATACAATTTCCCAACCGGAAGCAGTATGTCACAATTAATTTAATATTTTATTAGATTTTAGCAGTAGTTCTTTTAGTTTAGAAAGTGTAGTTATATGTATATTAAAAAGCTTTTTTTTTTCCAACATTTTAGTTCAAATTTACACATAAATTCTCTAAAGAATACCAAAGCTATTAAGAGCATTTCCCCTTGAAATTACTCATAAAAGCAATCAAAATGTTGTTGTACAATTTTCATTAAGTGTTCAATTTAATACAAACTAACATCTGTTTTAGTTTCAGTTCAATTTCATTTATTTTAAAATATAAAGTTTTTGTAACATGAAATGGTACTTTGCTTAAAAAAATATCAAAATACAAGCATTTAGATGAATATTATTAGGCAGATGCTTGTTTGAATGGAAAATTGTTTTAAACGTTTTATATTTACATATAAAAGATTCCCCTGCAGTCGAAATAAGTAAATAAATTCATATAAATAACACAGTCCTATTGCAGTTTGTCTGATATGAATAGAACTTTGAAGTGAACATGACTGAACGCTAGTGTTTGAATTGCATCAAAATATATACAAAAAAAGCATATCAATCATATTAAATATTAACATTTTATTTTTTCTGCATATTTAACGTGGTGACAAACATGTTATTCAAATCAGTTATAGATTTCGAAGAATAGTATGCACTTCAGATTTTATAAATTAATAAAGACACATTTTAAATATTCAAAGTTCGATTAAAGAAACATACGCTTCATTTTGTCGTATACGTAACAATCAACAAATTTAATATTCATCATACGTACCTTTTATTCAGCGACTGAAGAAAAATTTATTGAAAACAAGTAAAAGTGTTATATTCGGCTGTGCCGAATCTTATATACCCACCATCAACACGAGGTTGCAGCTAATTCAAAATGTGGACCGAATTCGAAAAATAACTGTTTACGCTAGTTGGTATTGTTGTTAAAGTATTTGGGCTAAATTCGGTTGCATAGCTTTATAAATCAATATTTAAAAGTCTCTAAGTGGTTTTCCTAGTACTTACTTTGCACAAAATTTAATCTCATAACCGGGTATAGTTTAGTATTAATAATCTGTTAAATACTTTTCGTTTAGCTTAATATTGTAACGAACCAACCCAAAGAAGGCCTATCTCTCGAAGGAACATGCTACCTTTAGAACCGGCCGTGCTCAGGGAAAATGGGGTGGAATCTTTCCTGTCTCAAGATAGCTTAGGGTTCGAACATAAAATTTAAAATTAGGTAGCTAAAAACCGAATCGACCAAAAGAATAGAATGAGAAATAAAAATAAACTAAAAATTCAAAATAATAAATAGAAGAGAAAAGAGAATAAAAGAGTAAACGTTTAGTGGAAGAGGATCAGATGTTAAGTCCTCTTCAATGTCTTTACCCACCCAACCATACTATCTGTTTGAAATGTCTAAGATAGCCCGAAAATGACATACCTATCAACTACCCTTAACCTTTCATGAAATCAAAATTCAAATAAATCTAACCAGACATATTATCAAATGATAATTTATTTATTTTATAATTATCTGACATTATCCTGAATAACAATTTTACAAACAAAAGTATATTTAATATAAAAGGAAATCAATTTATTAAACATATAAAAATGTTAAATTACATACTATGATATAAATATACCGGAAACAAAGCTGTCTATGTTAACTAAAATGTTAAAAAAAAAAATAACAAAAAAACTTAATAATTACTATAAAAAAAATAATGTCCAATAAGATAATCTAATAGGTAGATATATTAGAGTAGTCTAATTGGAATTTGAAAGTTTTAAAACATTTGAATTATCTATATTGATAAAAGCTTTAATTCGAATATTTAACAGGATTTGAGTATTACAAATCATCATGTTATTTAACATATAAACAAACTGTTAATTTATTATTTAACAGAAAAAAAATTGATATGTTAAACTGTTAGTTAACATAAAGCAAAAATGTATGTAAAATTCTAATCATTAGTTAACATAAAAAGAAACAAACAAAAAAAAATTAGAAATTGTATGCAAATTAATGTGAGTGTATGTAAATAGATGTGTAGAATGAAAATAAATAACTACAATACATTTGACTCACCATTTGTTTGTCCCACGCTGACTATAGGCCTGTAGTCGATGGTTATGAGCTTTAGAATGATCATTATTTAAATTTGAATGTTAATTTTCATTCTGTTAGTTAAATATTTACAGATATGATTTTGGTGTAAGAATGTAAAGATATGATTGAGTATATGTTTATGTATGTATTAATGTTTTGTTCGAAAGAGTGAATTTGAAATGAGAGTAGTTAAATGTCAAACATAATTTTAATAATGAAGTTTAATCTGTTAACTAAATTAAGAATTAGTAGATATTAATTTTAAATTATTTAAAATAACTATGGAATGAATCAAAAAAAATTTTAAAATAAATAAAAGGATTTTTTTTTTTTTTTTATAGAAATAATTTTTAAGTTTAAAAACGTTTGAAAACGACGATAATATCTCGAATCTTCACTTTTAGTGACGATAATTATGTTATCCGATGATAATTATGTTAGGTCTAATGTTTGTTTGTTAAGTCTATTAGTTGTTTGTTTAATGTAACCTTGTTGATTAAGTCTCTTTTGATGATGATACAGATATTAAGGATTGTTGATTTAATAGAAGTTATTATTTTGATAATTTGATTGAGATCAAGTGTATCTCTTTGGTAACTGATTTTAGAAAATGGTTAATTCAATATTTTGTACGATGAAACTTATTCCCAAAGATATTGATGGAAGTTTGGAAGATGATTGTTGGAATTTTAATTTTAATACTTGACACAACACATGAGACAACAAAATTATAGTTCCAAAATGTACAAATTGGTTGCTTGAGAAATTTCACGAATTTGATATAAATTCTTTTGAAGTCAAAATAAATAGGTGGCTACAGACTTGATTCAAGTCCTAGTTCTTTGCAGCACCTAGGACTTTTGGTACCAAAATGAAAAATCTATGAGAAAGCAAAACATATAAAGTTGATATAACAAAAATCACAAATGGAAATCCTTACCAAAAATTTGTATTTCCTTTGAATTGGATTCAAATAATATAATTAAAATAGTTGATGTATCCAATATAATTAGAATAAATATTGAAAATATTGCACACACAATATTTAAAAAATAATAAATTTTCAAATAATTTATTTTTGGTTTGAATAGTTTAAAAAATTTTCTTTATAATGAAAAATATAAAGTATTCAACGCTACTTTGATTGAATTTGTATCTTTATATTTAAACATTATGGTGTTGGAAAACAAAATTTTTGTACTAATCAATACACCATTTCCAAAAACATATATATTTGATGAAATTTTATATTATAATGAAATTTATAAATAAATGTAAAACGCATGCCTCACAATATTTAGTTAGGATAAACATGTTGATAGTAATACGAAAGGTCCATATATTTTGTTATGAGTTCCTAATGCATTTACCGTATATAATTTCCATGGTGCAATCTTAATATGTTTATTGTACCTCCGAATATTTTTGATTGCAGATATAATAAGTAAGAGTATTATATTCGGCTGTGCCGAATCTTATATACCCACCATCAAGTTGTGTTAAATTTAGAAACATATCTCATATATCTACGAGGGTGCAGCAAATTCAAAACGTGGACCAAATTAGAAAAAAGTTGTTACGCTAGTTGGTATTGTTGGTAAAATATTTGGAATAACTTCGGTTGCAGTAGCTTTATAGTACAACATTCAAAAGTGTGTAAGTGGTTTCCCTAGTATTTATTTACTTTGAAAAAAAATTATTATCGTAACCGGATATGGTTTTATATTAATAAGTTGTTAAATTCTTTTCGTTTAGCTTAATATTTAGTTAGGATAAAGAAGTTGATAGTAATACGACAGGTCCACATATTTTGCTAGGAGTTCCTAATGCATCTACCATATACATAATCTTTATGTGCTGCTTGTACCTCCAAATCTTTTTGATTGTAGATATAAAAAGGGGATGTAATATATATATAAGAATTATTGCCAAATGTTGACCGACTTCACACACTGGCTGGTATTTATATAAAGCTTATTTTTTCCAAATTTAGTGGCAATAGTTGTCATAGTTTCTAATTTAATAGCTTTTAACTCGTCCTTGCTAAATATTTTTTGGTTTCCGGGAGTGTTTTTTATATGAAAGCTAAAGTCAAATATGGACCGATTCCTACAAAATTTGACATACTGACCAATAGTTGCATAAAACTTCTTTATTCTAAATTTACTCGTCATAGCTGTTACAATTGTACTCAATTTATCAGCATTCATGTGTTTCCTGGGGCGGGGTTATATTGGAGCTCTAACTAAATGTAAACCGATTTCGCCCATTTTGAGTACACAACTTTTGTTATATATCAAAAATACTTTTGTAAAATTTTGTCTTTCTAGCTTTTGTAGTTAAGAAGCTGTCGCGCTTTTATCTGACGGACAGACGGACACAAATCTCCTTTTCTTTTTGTGTTATTGTGTTTCTGTAAGTTCTTTATATGGGAGCTATGGTCAAATGGTGACCGATTGTGACAAAACTTTGCACACTGGCTGGCATTCACATAAAACTTCCTTGTGCTTAATTTAGTATCCAAAGCTATTACGGTTTATTTCAGGTGGAATTTAGGCTGTTTCCGTAAGATTTTTATATGGGAGCTATGGTTAAATGTGAACCGATTTCGATGAAATTTTATATGCTGCCTAGTGCTTATGTTAAACTTCCAGATACCAGATACCTTCCAGTTTTGTCATCATAGCTGTTATAATTTGTCATTTATTAGCAAATAAGCGATTAGTCTAGACGAGGTTAAATGGGAGCTATGGTCAAATGTTAACCAATTTTGCCCAATTTGAATAGATGACGAATGTTTCTACTAAGTTTCAATGAGCTAGCTCCTTTCGTTTAGCCGTTATCGTGATATCAACAGACAGACGGACAGATGGACAGACGGGCAGACAGACAGACAGACAGACAGACAGACAGACAGACAGACAGACAGACAGACAGAAAGACAGAAAGACAGAAAGACAGACAGACAGACAGACAGACACACAGATAGACAGACAGACAGACAGACAGACAGACAGACAGACAGACAGACAGACAGACAGACAGACAGACAGACAGACAGACAGACAGAGAGACAGACAAACAGACAGACAGACAGACAGACAGACAGACAGACAGACAGACAGACAGACAGACAGACGGACATCGCTCAATAGTATTAGAATTTCATATGGATTCAGAATATACATATATCGTTTTTGATTTTTGAGCCAATATTAAGGAAATTACAAACGGAATGACAATCTCAATATACCCCCATTCTTTTTGATGGTGGGTATAAGAAGAAAATATTATATATACATATATACGAATTGTAGCCAAATGTTGACCGATTATAACAAAATTTTACATACTGGCTGGTATTTATATAAGGCTTATTCTTCAAAATTTAGTGACCATAGCTGTCATAGTGTCTAATTTAATAGCTTTTATTAGAATTTGCTACATTTTTTTTTGTTTGGTTTCCGGAAGTGTTTTTTATATGAAAGCTAATATAGTCAAATATGGATCGATTCCTCTTACATTTGAAATTTTGACCAATAGTTGCTTAAAAATTCCCTATTCTAAATTTAGTCGTCATAATTGTTACAATTCTGTTCAACTTGTCTGCATTAATGTGATTTCCGGTGCTGGGTTGTATGGGAGCTCTTACTAAATGTGAATCGATTTCGTCCATTTTCAATTCACAACTATTTCAAGACATGGAAAATACTTTTGTAAAATTTTGTCCCCCTAGCTCTTTTTGTTAACGCGCTATCATGCTTTTATCTGACGGACAGACAGACATAAACCCCTTTTCTTTTTGCATTTTTGTGTTTTTCGGAAGTTTTTTATATGGGAGCTATGGTCAAATGGTGAACAATTGTAACAAACTTGCACACGTGCTGGCATTGACATAAAACTTTCCTGTGCTAAATTTAGTGGCCAAAGCTATTATAGTTTTATAGTTTATATAAGTATAATTTAGGTTTAATTAAGGGTGTTTCCGTAAGTTTTTTGTATGGGAGCTATGGTCAAATGTGAACCGATTTCGATGAAATTTTATATGCTACCTAGTAATTATGTGAAACTTCAATACATCATCATAGCTATTATAATTTGTCATTTATTAGCAAATAAGCAATTGGCCTAGACGAGGTAATACGGGAGCTATGGTGAAATGTGAACCGATTTTGCTCGGTTTCAATACCAAAATTTTCCAAGAAATGAAGAATATTTATGCCAAATTTCAGTGACCTATATATTTTCGTTATGGTGCCGTCAACAGACAGACGGACAGATAGAGGGACAGAAAGACAGACAGACAAACAGACAGACAGACAGACAGACAGACAGACAGACAGACAGACAGACAGACAGACAGACAGACAGACAGACAGACAGACAGACAGACAGACAGACAGACAGACAGACAGACATACAGACAAGCAGACAGAAAGACAGACAAAAAGACAGACAGACAGACAGACAGAGAGAGAGAGAGAGACAGACAGACAGACAGACAGACAGACAGACAGACAGACAGACAGACAGACAGACAGACAGACAGACAGACAGACGGACAGACGGACATCGCTCAACATCGTAGGGATTCAGAATATACATCAATTTTGGTTTTGTTTTGGTATAAAAATTCTTCGATATAAAAATTTTATATAGAAAATTTTTCGATATAAATATTTTATATCAAAAAATTTTTTATATCAAAAAATAACATATTTTATATATAAAATTATTTGGTATAAAAATTATGTTTAGAAAATTTTTCTTTATGAACATTTTATATAGAACATTTTTCAGAATAAACATTTTATATAGAAAATTTTCTATATAAAATTTATGTACCCAAAAATTTTTTATATAAACTTTTAAACCGAAAACTTTTCATTAAAAAATGTTTGTATCAAAAAATTTCCTTTTGAAATGTTTATATCAAATAAATATGTGCGCCGTAAAATTTTGTATATCATCGGCCTATATTTAAAATGGCTTATCTGCAAAATACTGATTTTTCAGGAGAAGCAAAAATTCTCTTATTAGTGAGATTTTAACAAAGTGATCTTTTACAATATGATTGGTAGACTCCTTCTCATTTCCTGAAATAAAATTTATTGAATAAAAACCAATATTCACGATTTTACTGTAGATCAGCCGTTTTGTCTTCGAAAATTTTTATATAAAATTTCAAAATGTGTAGATAAACCAGTAAATTTGTAGGGAAGTGGATTGCATAACATAATTTAAGAAATTTCTGTAATTCCGATTACACAATACCCCCCATGATTTGGTATACTCTTAAGTGTTTAAATTGTACTATATACAACGTTTATTACATTATATTGGTAATAGTTTATTTTTTGAAAAAGTAAATTTTTTCAAAATGCACTTTCTTTTATAAAAGTTAAAAGATTTTATAATTTTTCATATTTCCCACTTGAAGGAAGATATCTTCTTATTGTTAAGAGTTATAGAATGTATGTTTGGAAGTACATGTGTAGTGAATATCCGTTTAAACATCACTAAAAACACTGCATTTTTTTCGCATTTTCTATTGAACAGTGTGGAGATAGAAGAATTTCGAAAGCACATTTGAATTTAGCGTATTACTACTCATCAGAAAAGTAAAAAAAGTTTTAATAATTTTACCTTTTTATGGATTTTTGGTTTACAACTTCTATGATTATTTAGTAAAAACAATGTAGATAAATCATTTTGTCTTCGAAATAGATAAGCCAAAGAAAAAAGTGAATAAGTCGCGAATAAATAAACATTTTGATAAAAAAAAATTCGCACCATCGCACAGTGGGAGAATACGGCCAAAACTCAATAACTTGGTCATTTATTGACTTTTGTTCTTGAAATTTTTAGTGTATATAAATAATATACCTTTAGTTAAACTGAAATAGTTTTTTTTAAGAAAATATAAAGTCTGTGGTCACATAAAACTGGACTACTAAACATGCTAAAAAACTCTTTGCTGGCGATTATAAAAATTATTTACATAAATAGGATAATATATGAAGAGAATACCTATCCTACGATACATGACTTGACAAAATCGGATATGTCCTTTCAGAGATAGTGGGTTCATACTATGAGCTTAAAACCAGATTTTGTATGCTTCTAACAAACCTACAGAAAAACTCTAAACATTGAATATTTTTATTTTAAATTTTCAGATTTTAAAATTTTTATTGCGTCCACAATAATGTGACCACCACCTATATAGTTAAATAAATTATACAAAAGTCATTTAAAATTAAAAATTTTGTTGTTTTTTATCTTTATATATAAATTTTGCATAGAATTAGAAAGGAAACTAAAGAAAATGGCATAAAAATATTACATCATGCCTATATTTCACTTCAAGTAGTGATTTTTTTAGCGATAAATTGCAAAAAATTGTGAAAAAGGGGTGTTACTAAAAACGTTATAATTCTCGAAATGGGATGCAAATGGATATAAAATTCATTGGGCTTAATAATGATTGACTTCAGCTATTAGAGAGTGTTGGGCTTCAACCTCTAGAAATCTCTAAAAAAATTCGCGGTCTATCAAACTTTGTATTAAAATTTTTTTTTTAATTTTTTATGGTTGTTTTAACCGTTAGATTTCTAGATGAAGCATAGGTCAAAAGATATTGAAATAAGCGCTGTTGATTAGTAAAAGCTATCTACTTTTTAATTCAAGAAAGAAAAAGTCAAAATTTTACACGTATTCCAAAATTAAGCGAATTTTATATATGCGTTCAAATATACAAATAATTTTATTACGAAAATATAATTAAATATTCAAATTAGAGGAATTATTACAGCCTTAGCAGGCAATGCAGTATGGTAAAAATTTGGGATTACATGTTTTGAAATGTCAGCTCTAATCTGACACTAAAATTTCTCAAAAAAAAATTAAAACATTTTTGGGGGTTTTGGCCGTAATTTCCTACTGTGCATAGGTAAAGCGCGTCATACGGAATCGTTTGGTATAAACATCTCAATTTCTAAAATCTGCAGATAAGCCATTTTAGATATAGGCCGACGATATTTTAAATATTATTTAGATTATCCTAAAAGTATGCTACACAAATGTTTTTAAAATATCTTACATTTCGATCGATATCGAATGCGCTGATTTGGTCCCAGGTGCATATTATACAATTTACTATGAACAGGCACTTCAACATTTTACTTTCAAAAATCCATCCCCGCATTCAAAAAACAGCGTTAAAAGTAAAAATCAATCAAATCAACCAATTTAATTAAAAATATATTTACCTACCAACATCAGTAAACAACATTAGAAATAGAGTTGGCGCAACATCAAGCCAATGTAATTTAATTAATATGGATTTAAGCGGATTAAGTAAATATTTTGTATTTGCGTGTATCACAAAAACAGAACAAAAAAACAAAATCAAATCAGAATTATAAAACAATCAGCCACCAGAAACGATTAAGGTCATACAAGCAAATAAAAAAAATGCAAATGTATTGGTATTAGAGAAATTTTGTAGCATAAGGCGGATATCATGGCACTGTACGTATGTGTTTGTATTAACGAGAGGAAACTAAACGAAAAGTTGTGTTTCCTCTTTTACTCAATAAAAAAAACCTAATCTCGTGATTCAAAGGCCTATTTTTTCTATTTTGTTTTACAATTAAAAAATAGTTGATTTTATTTTACTTTTGGAAGTCAATATAAGTATATATATCGACTCACCCTAATGCTGAGATTTTATTTTAAGCTTTATGACATTTTGCATAGAGATGTCGGAAAAAATTGATTACTTCCGTTTTGTTTTTTTTTTCTTTTATGTTTGTTTCTACACAGATAACAGAAAAATGGCCTTTGTATGTAAAGAATGCCTCTATAAAAGCCTAAAAGTAGACATTAACTTTAAGGAAAAGTGAAAAAAGTAGTTAACGACCTTTTTTTCTTTTACTTTAGCCTTTTTTCCTTGACACCTAATGACTTTTTGGATGAATTATTTGAAGGTTAAAAATAATAATTAATTCAACTTAAGTGCAAAAAACACACACTTTGAACAAATTTTGGAATTAAGAAATGTTTTAAGAATTTGGGTAATGTAGCCTAAATAACGAAAATAAAAGGGTAAACTTAATGAATTGTAAATGTGTTTTCACTAAAATATCTTTAATAAGACCTTAGCCTAAGAATTAGCAATTAAATCAGTTTTTGGTTAATTCCTCCTATATACTGCAAATTCATGTTATCTCAAAAAAAGTTGCAGCATGCAAACAACATTGAAGCAAATAGAAAATAGCTATTTGCACAAATCCATTTCCAAGGATATCTATTCGTTAGTATTTGTTGCAACAAATTTCCTGCTACAAACATCAACAGCAAAAACACAAACTAGAAAAAGGATAGAAAAAAAAACTAGAACATACAGATACAACAAAAAAACACTGAAATCAATTAAACCATGCAAAACAACTGGAACAAACACAGTGTCAATAGTTTAGAAAAAAGTTTGAAAAAAGTTTGGAAAGCAAAATAGACAAACATCAACAAACGCCAACAAAATAGAAGCAAAAGTTAAAAAATCAATCAAATCAATCGAGTTAATTGAAAATTTATTTTCACATCAACAACAGAAGCAATGAAGAAAAAAATGGAGAATTTTAGAGGAATAGAAAAATGGACAAAAATCATTTAGTATTATACCAATGCATTTTAATCAAAAAATTGATTTAAGCAAATTAAGAATTTGTATTTGCATATAAATGCACAGAATAAGTAAAATAGAAAAATTTTGATAAGTTTCGAATAAATAGGAAATTTATAAAAAATGTCCTATAAAAATAAGAAATTTTTAAAATTTTCCTATAAAAATAAAAAAAATTTTGAAAAATTTCCTATAAAAGTATGAAACTTTTTAAAATTTCCTATAAAAATAAGAAAATTTTCGAAAATTTTGCTATAAAAACAAGAAAAGTTTTTGAAAAGTTTCAAATAAAAATAAGAAATTTTTCAAACTTTCCAATAAAAATAAGAAATTTGAAAAAAAAAATCCCTAAAAAAAATAAGAAATTTTTGAAAAATTTCCTAAAAAACAAGAATTTTTTGAAAAATTTTTTCTAGAAATAAAATATTTTTTGAAAAATTTCCTATTAAAATAAGAAATTTTTGCAAAATTTTCTAATTAAATAAGAACTTTTTGAAAAATTCCCTATAAAAATAAGATATTTTTGAAAAATTTCCTTAAAAATAGGAAATTTTAAAAATTTTCCTATTAAATTTAGAAATTTTTGAAAAATTTACTATTAAAATAAGAAATTTTTAAAAAATTTCCTATTAAAATAAGAAATTTTTGAAAATTTTCCTATTAAAATAAGAAAATTTTGCAAAGTTTCCTATTAAAATAAGAAATTTTTGAAAAATTTTCCTATTAAAGTAAGAAATTTTTGAAAAATTTCCTATTAAAATAAGAAATTTTTGAAAAATTTCCTATTAAAATAAGAATTTTTTGAAAAATGTCCTATTAAAATAAGAAATTTTTGAAAAATTCCTTTTAAAATAAGAAATTTTTGAAAAATTTCCTAAAAAAATAAGAAATTTTTAATTTTTCAAAAATTAAAAATATAAGAAAATTTTAAAAAATGTCTTATTTTAATAGGAAATTTTTGAAAAATTTCCTATTAAAATAAGAAATTTTTGAAAAATTTCCTATTAAAATATAAGTTTTTAAAAAATTTCCTATTAAAATATAAAGTTTTTGAAAAATTTCCTATTAAAAAAAAAGAAGTTTTTGAAAAATTTCCTATAAAATTAAGAAATTTTTGAAAATTTTCCTATAAAATTGAGAAATTTATAAAATATTTCCTATAAAAACAAAAAATTTTTAAAAAATTTCCTACAAAAACAAGAAATTTTTGAAAAATTTCCTATAAAAATAGGAAATTTTTGAAAAATTTCCTATAAAAATAGGAAATTTTTGAAAAATTTCCTATATAAATAGGAAATTTTTGAAAAATTTCCTATAAAAATAGGAAATTTTTGAAAAATTTCCTATAAAAATAGGAAATTTTTGAAAAATTTCCTATAAAGATAGGAAATTTTTGAAAAATTTCCTATAAAAATAGGAAATTTTTGAAAAATTTCCTATAAAAATAGGAAATTTTTGAAAAATTTCCTATAAAAATAGGAAATTTTTGAAAAATTTCCTATAAAAATAGGAAATTTTTGAAAAATTTCCTATAAAAATAGGAAATTTTTGAAAAATTTCCTATTAAATTTAGAAATTTTTGAAAAATTTACTATTAAAATAAGAAATTTTTAAAAAATTTCCTATTAAAATAAGAAATTTTTGAAAATTTTCCTATTAAAATAAGAAAATTTTGCAAAGTTTCCTATTAAAATAAGAAATTTTTGAAAAATTTTCCTATTAAAGTAAGAAATTTTTGAAAAATTTCCTATTAAAATAAGAAATTTTTGAAAAATTTCCTATTAAAATAAGAATTTTTTGAAAAATGTCCTATTAAAATAAGAAATTTTTGAAAAATTCCTTTTAAAATAAGAAATTTTTGAAAAATTTCCTAAAAAAATAAGAAATTTTTAATTTTTCAAAAATTAAAAATATAAGAAAATTTTAAAAAATGTCTTATTTTAATAGGAAATTTTTGAAAAATTTCCTATTAAAATAAGAAATTTTTGAAAAATTTCCTATTAAAATATAAGTTTTTAAAAAATTTCCTATTAAAATATAAAGTTTTTGAAAAATTTCCTATTAAAAAAAAAGAAGTTTTTGAAAAATTTCCTATAAAATTAAGAAATTTTTGAAAATTTTCCTATAAAATTGAGAAATTTATAAAATATTTCCTATAAAAACAAAAAATTTTTAAAAAATTTCCTACAAAAACAAGAAATTTTTGAAAAATTTCCTATAAAAATAGGAAATTTTTGAAAAATTTCCTATAAAAATAGGAAATTTTTGAAAAATTTCCTATATAAATAGGAAATTTTTGAAAAATTTCCTATAAAAATAGGAAATTTTTGAAAAATTTCCTATAAAAATAGGAAATTTTTGAAAAATTTCCTATAAAAATAGGAAATTTTTGAAAAATTTCCTATAAAGATAGGAAATTTTTGAAAAATTTCCTATAAAAATAGGAAATTTTTGAAAAATTTCCTATAAAAATAGGAAATTTTTGAAAAATTTCCTATAAAAATAGGAAATTTTTGAAAAATTTCCTATAAAAATAGGAAATTTTTGAAAAATTTCCTATAAAAATAGGAAATTTTTGAAAAATTTCCTATAAAAATAGGAAATTTTTGAAAAATTTCCTATAAAAATAGGAAATTTTTGAAAAATTTCCTATAAAAATAGGAAATTTTTGAAAAATTTCCTATAAAAATAGGAAATTTTTGAAAAAATTCCTATAAAAATAGGAAATTTTTGAAAAATTCCCCATAAAAATAGGAAATTTTTGAAAAATTCCCTAAATAAGAACTTTTTGAAAAATTCCCTATAAAAATAAGATATTTTTGAAAAATTTCCTTAAAAATAGGAAATTTTAAAAATTTTCCTATTAAATTTAGAAATTTTTGAAAAATTTACTATTAAAATAAGAAATTTTTAAAAAATTTCCTATTAAAATAAGAAATTTTTGAAAATTTTCCTATTAAAATAAGAAAATTTTGCAAAGTTTCCTATTAAAATAAGAAATTTTTGAAAAATTTTCCTATTAAAGTAAGAAATTTTTGAAAAATTTCCTATTAAAATAAGAAATTTTTGAAAAATTTCCTATTAAAATAAGAATTTTTAGAAAAATGTCCTATTAAAATAAGAAATTTTTGAAAAATTCCTTTTAAAATAAGAAATTTTTGAAAAATTTCCTAAAAAAATAAGAAATTTTTAATTTTTCAAAAATTAAAAATATAAGAAAATTTTAAAAAATGTCTTATTTTAATAGGAAATTTTTGAAAAATTTCCTATTAAAATAAGAAATTTTTGAAAAATTTCCTATTAAAATATAAGTTTTTAAAAAATTTCCTATTAAAATATAAAGTTTTTGAAAAATTTCCTATTAAAAAAAAAGAAGTTTTTGAAAAATTTCCTATAAAATTAAGAAATTTTTGAAAATTTTCCTATAAAATTGAGAAATTTATAAAATATTTCCTATAAAAACAAAAAATTTTTAAAAAATTTCCTACAAAAACAAGAAATTTTTGAAAAATTTCCTATAAAAATAGGAAATTTTTGAAAAATTTCCTATAAAAATAGGAAATTTTTGAAAAATTTCCTATATAAATAGGAAATTTTTGAAAAATTTCCTATAAAAATAGGAAATTTTTGAAAAATTTCCTATAAAAATAGGAAATTTTTGAAAAATTTCCTATAAAGATAGGAAATTTTTGAAAAATTTCCTATAAAAATAGGAAATTTTTGAAAAATTTCCTATAAAAATAGGAAATTTTTGAAAAATTTCCTATAAAAATAGGAAATTTTTGAAAAATTTCCTATAAAAATAGGAAATTTTTGAAAAATTTCCTATAAAAATAGGAAATTTTTGAAAAATTTCCTATTAAATTTAGAAATTTTTGAAAAATTTACTATTAAAATAAGAAATTTTTAAAAAATTTCCTATTAAAATAAGAAATTTTTGAAAATTTTCCTATTAAAATAAGAAAATTTTGCAAAGTTTCCTATTAAAATAAGAAATTTTTGAAAAATTTTCCTATTAAAGTAAGAAATTTTTGAAAAATTTCCTATTAAAATAAGAAATTTTTGAAAAATTTCCTATTAAAATAAGAATTTTTTGAAAAATGTCCTATTAAAATAAGAAATTTTTGAAAAATTCCTTTTAAAATAAGAAATTTTTGAAAAATTTCCTAAAAAAATAAGAAATTTTTAATTTTTCAAAAATTAAAAATATAAGAAAATTTTAAAAAATGTCTTATTTTAATAGGAAATTTTTGAAAAATTTCCTATTAAAATAAGAAATTTTTGAAAAATTTCCTATTAAAATATAAGTTTTTAAAAAATTTCCTATTAAAATATAAAGTTTTTGAAAAATTTCCTATTAAAAAAAAAGAAGTTTTTGAAAAATTTCCTATAAAATTAAGAAATTTTTGAAAATTTTCCTATAAAATTGAGAAATTTATAAAATATTTCCTATAAAAACAAAAAATTTTTAAAAAATTTCCTACAAAAACAAGAAATTTTTGAAAAATTTCCTATAAAAATAGGAAATTTTTGAAAAATTTCCTATAAAAATAGGAAATTTTTGAAAAATTTCCTATATAAATAGGAAATTTTTGAAAAATTTCCTATAAAAATAGGAAATTTTTGAAAAATTTCCTATAAAAATAGGAAATTTTTGAAAAATTTCCTATAAAGATAGGAAATTTTTGAAAAATTTCCTATAAAAATAGGAAATTTTTGAAAAATTTCCTATAAAAATAGGAAATTTTTGAAAAATTTCCTATAAAAATAGGAAATTTTTGAAAAATTTCCTATAAAAATAGGAAATTTTTGAAAAATTTCCTATAAAAATAGGAAATTTTTGAAAAATTTCCTATAAAAATAGGAAATTTTTGAAAAATTTCCTATAAAAATAGGAAATTTTTGAAAAATTTCCTATAAAAATAGGAAATTTTTGAAAAATTTCCTATAAAAATAGGAAATTTTTGAAAAAATTCCTATAAAAATAGGAAATTTTTGAAAAATTCCCCATAAAAATAGGAAATTTTTGAAAAATTCCCTAAATAAGAACTTTTTGAAAAATTCCCTATAAAAATAAGATATTTTTGAAAAATTTCCTTAAAAATAGGAAATTTTAAAAATTTTCCTATTAAATTTAGAAATTTTTGAAAAATTTACTATTAAAATAAGAAATTTTTAAAAAATTTCCTATTAAAATAAGAAATTTTTGAAAATTTTCCTATTAAAATAAGAAAATTTTGCAAAGTTTCCTATTAAAATAAGAAATTTTTGAAAAATTTTCCTATTAAAGTAAGAAATTTTTGAAAAATTTCCTATTAAAATAAGAAATTTTTGAAAAATTTCCTATTAAAATAAGAATTTTTTGAAAAATGTCCTATTAAAATAAGAAATTTTTGAAAAATTCCTTTTAAAATAAGAAATTTTTGAAAAATTTCCTAAAAAAATAAGAAATTTTTAATTTTTCAAAAATTAAAAATATAAGAAAATTTTAAAAAATGTCTTATTTTAATAGGAAATTTTTGAAAAATTTCCTATTAAAATAAGAAATTTTTGAAAAATTTCCTATTAAAATATAAGTTTTTAAAAAATTTCCTATTAAAATATAAAGTTTTTGAAAAATTTCCTATTAAAAAAAAAGAAGTTTTTGAAAAATTTCCTATAAAATTAAGAAATTTTTGAAAATTTTCCTATAAAATTGAGAAATTTATAAAATATTTCCTATAAAAACAAAAAATTTTTAAAAAATTTCCTACAAAAACAAGAAATTTTTGAAAAATTTCCTATAAAAATAGGAAATTTTTGAAAAATTTCCTATAAAAATAGGAAATTTTTGAAAAATTTCCTATATAAATAGGAAATTTTTGAAAAATTTCCTATAAAAATAGGAAATTTTTGAAAAATTTCCTATAAAAATAGGAAATTTTTGAAAAATTTCCTATAAAGATAGGAAATTTTTGAAAAATTTCCTATAAAAATAGGAAATTTTTGAAAAATTTCCTATAAAAATAGGAAATTTTTGAAAAATTTCCTATAAAAATAGGAAATTTTTGAAAAATTTCCTATAAAAATAGGAAATTTTTGAAAAATTTCCTATAAAAATAGGAAATTTTTGAAAAATTTCCTATTAAATTTAGAAATTTTTGAAAAATTTACTATTAAAATAAGAAATTTTTAAAAAATTTCCTATTAAAATAAGAAATTTTTGAAAATTTTCCTATTAAAATAAGAAAATTTTGCAAAGTTTCCTATTAAAATAAGAAATTTTTGAAAAATTTTCCTATTAAAGTAAGAAATTTTTGAAAAATTTCCTATTAAAATAAGAAATTTTTGAAAAATTTCCTATTAAAATAAGAATTTTTTGAAAAATGTCCTATTAAAATAAGAAATTTTTGAAAAATTCCTTTTAAAATAAGAAATTTTTGAAAAATTTCCTAAAAAAATAAGAAATTTTTAATTTTTCAAAAATTAAAAATATAAGAAAATTTTAAAAAATGTCTTATTTTAATAGGAAATTTTTGAAAAATTTCCTATTAAAATAAGAAATTTTTGAAAAATTTCCTATTAAAATATAAGTTTTTAAAAAATTTCCTATTAAAATATAAAGTTTTTGAAAAATTTCCTATTAAAAAAAAAGAAGTTTTTGAAAAATTTCCTATAAAATTAAGAAATTTTTGAAAATTTTCCTATAAAATTGAGAAATTTATAAAATATTTCCTATAAAAACAAAAAATTTTTAAAAAATTTCCTACAAAAACAAGAAATTTTTGAAAAATTTCCTATAAAAATAGGAAATTTTTGAAAAATTTCCTATAAAAATAGGAAATTTTTGAAAAATTTCCTATATAAATAGGAAATTTTTGAAAAATTTCCTATAAAAATAGGAAATTTTTGAAAAATTTCCTATAAAAATAGGAAATTTTTGAAAAATTTCCTATAAAGATAGGAAATTTTTGAAAAATTTCCTATAAAAATAGGAAATTTTTGAAAAATTTCCTATAAAAATAGGAAATTTTTGAAAAATTTCCTATAAAAATAGGAAATTTTTGAAAAATTTCCTATAAAAATAGGAAATTTTTGAAAAATTTCCTATAAAAATAGGAAATTTTTGAAAAATTTCCTATAAAAATAGGAAATTTTTGAAAAATTTCCTATAAAAATAGGAAATTTTTGAAAAATTTCCTATAAAAATAGGAAATTTTTGAAAAATTTCCTATAAAAATAGGAAATTTTTGAAAAAATTCCTATAAAAATAGGAAATTTTTGAAAAATTCCCCATAAAAATAGGAAATTTTTGAAAAATTCCCTATAAAAATAGGAAATTTTTGAAAAATTCCCTATAAAAATAGGAAATTTTTGAAAAATTCCCTATAAAAATAGGAAATTTTTGAAAAATTCCCTATAAAAATAGGAAATTTTTGAAAAATTCCCTATAAAAATAGGAAATTTTTGAAAAATTCCCTATAAAAATAGGAAATTTTTGAAAAATTCCCTATAAAAATAGGAAATTTTTGAAAAATTTCCTATAAAAATAGGAAATTTTTGAAAAATTTCCTATAAAAATAGGAAATTTTTGAAAAGTTTCCTATAAAAATAGGAAATTTTTGAAAAATTTCCTATAAAAATAGGAAATTTTTGAAAAATTTCCTATAAAAATAGGAAATTTTTGAAAAATTTCCTATAAAATCAGGAAATTTTTGAAAAATTTCCTATAAAATCAGGAAATTTTTGAAAAATTTCCTATAAAATCAGGAAATTTTTGAAAAATTTCCTATAAAATCAGGAAATTTTTGAAAAATTTCCTATAAAATCAGGAAATTTTTGAAAAATTTCCTATAAAAATAAAAAAATGTTTGAAAAATTGGTAATTAAAAGAAGAAATTTTTAAATAAGAAATTTTTGAAAAGTTTCTTATCAAAATAAGAAATGTTTAAAAAGCTTCTTATAAAATTAAGGAATTTTTAAAAAATTTCCTTCAAAAATTTAAAAAAGGTTTTAAAAGATTTCCGTCAGAAGTGAACAAATATTTTTAAAAATTTCCTATAAAAATGAGAATATATTAAAGAAAATTTTTCAAAAATTTATTATTTTTATACAAAATTTTTCAAAAATTTCTTATTTTAATAGGAAATTTCTCAAAAATTTGTTATGTTAATAGGAAATATTGCAAAAATTTATTTTTTTGCACAGGAGATTTTCTTATATTTATGGGCGATTGTTAATATTTTTTTAATTTTTATAGGGGAGATTTCAAAATTTTTTTTATTTTTTTAAGGAAATCTTTCAAAACTTTTTGGTTTTTCTTTTTCTTATAAAAATTTTTTTATTTTTATAGGAATTTTTTTTTTTAATTATATATTAGTATATAGGAACTTTTTTGAAAATTTCTTATTTTGATAGAAAATTTTTAAAAATTCCTTTTTTTTTATTGGAAATTTTCAAAAATAAGAAGTTTTAGAAAAATTTTCTTATTTTTAGGAAATTTTTGAAAAGTTTCTTATTTTTAAAGGAAATTTTAAAAAAATTTCCTAATTTTATAGAAAATTTTCAAAAGTTTCTTATTTTAATCTGAAATTTTTCAATAATTTCTTATTTTTATATGAAATTTTTCTTATTTTTATATGAAATTTCCAAAACAAAAATTTTATTACTTTAGGATTTTTTCGCAAAATTTCTTATTTTTATAGAAAATTTTTCAAATTTTTTTTTTCCTATAAAATTGAAAAATTTCTTAAGAAAATAAATATATTTTGAAAAATTTTCTAATAAATAATTTTTAAAAAGTTTCCTAAATAGACAAGAATTTTTTGAAAAATTTCCTATAATAACTAAATTTTTTTCAAAAATTTCTAATAAAAATAACAAATTTTTGAAAGTGTTCCTATAAAGAAAAGAAATTTTTAAAAAATTGCTTATAAAAATTTTCTTTTAAAATAAAAAAAATTTTGAAAATGCTTCTATAAAAATAGTCAATTTTTGAAAAATTTCCTTTAAAAGCTTTAAATTTAAAAAAAAAATTCTATAAAAATAGTAAATTTTTGAAATTTTTATTTTGAAAATGTTAAATTTTTGAAAAATTTCCTATAAAAATAGAAAATTTTTGAAAAATTTCCAATAAAAATAGAAAATTTTTGAAAAATTTCCTATAAAAACAGAAAATTTTTAAAAAATTTTCTATAAAAATAGAAAATTTTTGAAAAAATTTCTATAAAAATAGAAAATTTTTGAAAAAATAAATAAAATAAAATAAAAATAGTAGATTTTTGCAAATTTTTCTTTAAAAATAGTAAGTATTTAAAAAATGTCTTAAAAAATAGTAAATTTTTGGAAAATTTTTCTATAATAATAGGAAATTTTTAAAAAATTTTCTATAAAAATAAAAAATTTTTGAAAAATTTTCTATATAAATAGGAATTTTTTTGAAAAATTTCCAATAAAAATAGTAAATTTTGTTATTAAATTCCTATACAAATAAGAAATTTTTAAAAAATTTCGTATACAAATAATTTTTTTTTTTTTAATTTTCTATCAAAATAGGAAATTTTTGAACAATTCCTATAAAAATAACACATTTTTGAAAAATTTCCTATAAAGGTTGCAAATTTTTAAAAAATTTATGGAGGCAGGCTTATATTTTTTGTGACAATGACAGTATAATTTACAACAGTGATGTATTTTCTCACAGTTGCTGGAGGAAAACAATGAAGTTTATTAATAATTATATGAAAAGCAAAAAAAGAAAAGTTTCCAAAAAGATTTTGAAGAAATTCTTTAAAACAAGTGATGCTGAAAAGTGTTCAACAATTTATGAAATTAAATTTATCTCGAAATAAACAACAAAAGATAATGCCTTTTATTATTATAATGTCACAATGGATTTTAATTTTTTTGTCTTTCGAGAAAAAAATGAACATTTTTTTATCACTTCCTCTTACTTAAATTGAGATATAAGTAAATGCGTATTTACATCTTTATACTGAAAAAATGAGTGAAGGTCGAATGAAAAATGGTCATATTTTATTAAAGATTTATGACACTTTACCTAAAGGTGACGGAGAAAGTAAATGTTGATAAATTGTGTTCTTGTTTTTTGTTCCTTTCCATAGAGATAACCGAAATATGATGTTTTTAATGACAAAATAAGATCCTAACTAAAACGTTTAACTTTTGAAAGGAATGTTAAAGTAGTGTTTCATAAACTTTTGCTTTTATGTCAACATTTTTTTGTATTCGGCACATAATGACTAAAATAGTGATTTTAATTCCATCAGTATAAAACTGGATATCAGACTAATACTTCTATTCTTTACAAAAATCAGCACAAACCCAATATTTCCTTTCCA
This sequence comes from Stomorhina lunata, assembly GCA_933228675.1. NCBI lineage: Eukaryota > Metazoa > Arthropoda > Insecta > Diptera > Rhiniidae > Stomorhina > Stomorhina lunata. Next base: position 23,800 of record CAKOFX010000075.1, read on the forward strand.
TTTAGAATATAATGGGTATAAAAACTGAAAATAACTTATAAAAATTGCTCAAATGGACTTAAACCATTTTAAAATGTAGGCATTCTTATGTTTCTATGACAACGACAGGATAATATACGACAAAGATTAATTTTCTCACAGCTGTTGGAAGGAACTACTACCGAT
>CAKOFX010000076.1:0-2500 GCA_933228675.1 Stomorhina lunata
GAACGCAGCAAACTGTGCGTCATCGTGTGAACTGCAGGACACATGAACATCGACATTTTGAACGCATATCGCAGTCCATGCTGTAAGGTACTTTAATTTATAATTAAGGTGCTGCTTGGACTACATATGGTTGAGGGTTGTAAGACTATGCAAAATAAGTTGCTTAAAAAAATTTTATTTTTTAAAGCACATGTTGTATTATTGAATATGAAAATATTCATAATACTAAATGCAAAAGATATATAAAACCTTTAAAAATGAATAAAATTCAGAGTATTTAAAATGTTTAATTTTTTATATTCTCTTTTATTTATTTAAGGGAAAGTCTAGCATAAAATATAATAAATTTATATTTAACATTCTAGAATTGCCTTTTTTTAAATAAAAAGATTTTTTGTTTTTATTATTTTGAAAGAAATGATTTTTATTCATGGTTTTGATATTTTTATTAAGATATATTTTTTTATATTCATACAACCTCAACTCATATGGGATTACCCCCTGAATTTAAGCATATTAATGAGGGGAGGAAAAGAAACTAACAAGGATTTTCTTAGTAGCGGCGAGCGAAAAGAAAATAGTTCAGCACTAAGTCACTTTGTCTTTATGGCAAATGTGAGATGCAGTGTATGGAATGTCAAATTTCTAGTATGAGAAATTAACGATTTAAGTCCTTCTTAAATGAGGCCATTTACCCATAGAGGGTGCCAGGCCCGTATAACGTTAATGATTACTAGATGGCATTTCCAAAGAGTCGTGTTGCTTGATAGTGCAGCACTAAGTGGGTGGTAAACTCCATCTAAAACTAAATATAACCATGAGACCGATAGTAAACAAGTACCGTGAGGGAAAGTTGAAAAGAACTCTGAATAGAGAGTTAAATAGTACGTGAAACTGCTTAGAGGTTAAGCCCGATGAACCTGAATATCCATTATGGAAAATTCATCATTATGATTTTAATATTAATAATATTATAATAATGGTGTGCATTTTTTCCATAAAGGACATTGTAATCTATTAACATAAATATATTTATCATAAGATCGTTTACAAAAGTTTATTTGAATTATTTTGCTTGCAATTTAACAGAGAATAAATGTATTCGATTTGATAAAGTGTTGATAGATTTATATTATATAGTGCTTAAATATTTATATTTTATAATAGCATATTAATCATTGATTTTTATGTTTATTATATGCACTTATATGATTAACAATGCGAAAGATTCAGGATACCTTCGGGACCCGTCTTGAAACACGGACCAAGGAGTCTAACATATTTGCAAGTTATTGGGAATAAAAACCTAATAGCGAAATTAACATAACTTAATAATGGGATTAGTTTTTAGCCTATTTATAGTCTATTAATTCAATCCCGGGGCGTTCTATACAGTTATGTATAATAGTATTTATACTATTTATACCTCTAACTAGAGCGTACCTTGAGCATATATGCTGTGACCCGAAAGATGGTGAACTATACTTGATCAGGTTGAAGTCAGGGGAAACCCTGATGGAAGACCGAAACAGTTCTGACGTGCAAATCGATTGTCAGAATTGAGTATAGGGGCGAAAGACCAATCGAACCATCTAGTAGCTGGTTCCCTCCGAAGTTTCCCTCAGGATAGCTGGTGCATTTAAAAATTATGTAAAATAATCTTATCTGGTAAAGCGAATGATTAGAGGCCTTAGGGTCGAAACGATCTTAACCTATTCTCAAACTTTAAATGGGTAAGAACCTCACCTTTCTTGGTATGAAGGTTGTGGTTGTGATATAATGTGCCCAGTGGGCCACTTTTGGTAAGCAGAACTGGCGCTGTGGGATGAACCAAACGTAATGTTACGGTGCCCAAATTAACAACTCATACAGATACCATGAAAGGCGTTGGTTGCTTAAAACAGCAGGACGGTGGACATGGAAGTCGTAATCCGCTAAGGAGTGTGTAACAACTCACCTGCCGAAGCAACTAGCCCTTAAAATGGATGGCGCTTAAGTTGTATACCTATACATTACCGCTAAAGTAGATGGTTTATGTTCAATTTCGGTTGGATTATAAACTTTGAAACTTTAGTGAGTAGGAGGGTACAATGGTGAGCATAGAAGTGTTTGGCGTAAGCCTGCATGGAGCTGCCATTGGCACAGATCTTGGTGGTAGTAGCAAATAATCGAATGAGACCTTGGAGGACTGAAGTGGAGAAGGGTTTCGTGTGAACAGTGGTTGATCACGAGTTAGTCGGTCCTAAGTTTAAGGCGAAAGCCGAAAATTTTCAAGTTATAATGAAAAACGTAAAAGTAAAATTTTACATTAGTAATTAAACACTTGAATAATTTTGAACGAAAGGGAATACGGTTCCAATTCCGTAACCTGTTGAGTATCCGTTTGTTATTAAATATGGGCCTTGTGCTCATCCTGGCAACAGGAACGACCATAAAGAAGCCGTCGAGAGATATCGGAAGAGTTTTCTTTTCTGTTTTATAGTCGTACTACCATGGAAGT
>CAKOFX010000076.1:7500-10000 GCA_933228675.1 Stomorhina lunata
TGGTTGAACTCTAGATAACTTGCTGATCGTATGGTCTTGTACCGACGACAGATCTTTCAAATGTCTGCCCTATCAACTTTTGATGGTAGTATCTAGGACTACCATGGTTGCAACGGGTAACGGGGAATCAGGGTTCGATTCCGGAGAGGGAGCCTGAGAAACGGCTACCACATCTAAGGAAGGCAGCAGGCGCGTAAATTACCCACTCCCAGCTCGGGGAGGTAGTGACGAAAAATAACAATACAGGACTCATATAAGAGGCCCTGTAATTGGAATGAGTACACTTTAAATCCTTTAACAAGGACCTATTGGAGGGCAAGTCTGGTGCCAGCAGCCGCGGTAACTCCAGCTCCAATAGCGTATATTAAAGTTGTTGCGGTTAAAACGTTCGTAGTTGAACTTGTGCTTCATACGGGTAGTACAGCTATAATTGTAGTTTGTACTGTACCTTATGTATGTAAGCGTATTACCGGTGGAGTTCTTATGTGCATTAAATACTTGTATTTTTTGCATGTTCCTCCTATTTAAACCCGCTTCAGTGCTCTTCATCGAGTGTTGTTGTGGGCCGGTACAATTACTTTGAACAAATTAGAGTGCTTAAAGCAGGCTCCAAATGCCTGAATATTTGTGCATGGAATAATGAAATAAGACCTCTGTTCTACTTTCATTGGTTTTTAGATCAAGAGGTAATGATTAATAGAAGCAGTTTGGGGGCATTAGTATTACGACGCGAGAGGTGAAATTCTTGGACCGTCGTAAGACTAACTTAAGCGAAAGCATTTGCCAAAGATGTTTTCATTAATCAAGAACGAAAGTTAGAGGTTCGAAGGCGATCAGATACCGCCCTAGTTCTAACCATAAACGATGCCAGCTAGCAATTGGGTGTAGCTACTATCATGGCTCTCTCAGTCGCTTCCCGGGAAACCAAAGCTTTTGGGCTCCGGGGGAAGTATGGTTGCAAAGCTGAAACTTAAAGGAATTGACGGAAGGGCACCACCAGGAGTGGAGCCTGCGGCTTAATTTGACTCAACACGGGAAAACTTACCAGGTCCGAACATAAGTGTGTAAGACAGATTGATAGCTCTTTCTCGAATCTATGGGTGGTGGTGCATGGCCGTTCTTAGTTCGTGGAGTGATTTGTCTGGTTAATTCCGATAACGAACGAGACTCAAATATATTAAATAGATGCTTTCAGGACTATGGTTTTGAAGCTTTTATGGCCTTCATTCACGAATGCAGTAAAATGTGTGAGTGTTTGAAAGTGCTTATAAAAGTGGAGCTGTACCTGTTGGTTTGTCCCATTATAAGGACACTAGCTTCTTAAATGGACAAATTGCGTCTAGCAATAATGAGATTGAGCAATAACAGGTCTGTGATGCCCTTAGATGTCCTGGGCTGCACGCGCGCTACAATGAAAGTATCAACGTGTATTTCCTAGACCGAGAGGTCCGGGTAAACCGCTGAACCACTTTCATGCTTGGGATTGTGAACTGAAACTGTTCACATGAACTTGGAATTCCCAGTAAGTGTGAGTCATTAACTCGCATTGATTACGTCCCTGCCCTTTGTGCACACCGCCCGTCGCTACTACCGATTGAATTATTTAGTGAGGTCTCCGGACGTGATCACTGTAACGCCTTGTGTGTTACGGATGTTTCGCAAAAGTTGACCGAACTTGATTATTTAGAGGAAGTAAAAGTCGTAACAAGGTTTCCGTAGGTGAACCTGCGGAAGGATCATTAATGTGATACCAACCGTTAAATACAAATATTATATATATATATATATATATATAATAAAAAAAAAAAAAAAAAAACAATACAAATTGTAAATTTTACAATTTGTAAAATTTACAATTTGTGAATGTACTGGCATACAATTGTGTATCTCATACATTCTAAAACAAAAATATACAAAATAATATAGTTGTACTTGTATAATTCAAATATTATTAATTTGTTTTTATATAAGTTAAATTGTTTCATTTCGATGGGACTAAGACATTCGCAACATATATTTTGTATAAAAAAAAAAAAAAAAATTATTGAAGGAATTGATATATGCCAATTTAGTTTTTGGTGTATTTTTGATTTCTTTCAATAAACAAATTTTTGAATCTTTTATAAAATCAAAAAAAAAAAAAAATATCACTCTAAGCGGTGGATCACTTGGCTCATGGGTCGATGAAGAACGCAGCAAACTGTGCGTCATCGTGTGAACTGCAGGACACATGAACATCGACATTTTGAACGCATATCGCAGTCCATGCTGTAAGGTACTTTAATTTATAATTAAGGTGCTGCTTGGACTACATATGGTTGAGGGTTGTAAGACTATGCAAAATAAGTTGCTTAAAAAAATTTTATTTTTTAAAGCACATGTTGTATTATTGAATATGAAAATATTCATAATACTAAATGCAAAAGATATATAAAACCTTTAAAAATGAATAAAATTCAGAGTATTTAAAATGTTTAATTTTTTATATTCTCTTTTATTT
>CAKOFX010000076.1:15000-20000 GCA_933228675.1 Stomorhina lunata
GCCGCTTCATACATACCGCCCGTCGCACTTTATTACCGATGGTTGACGGGGCCAGTATATGCATATCTAAGGTTTCCGTCGTTAGAAGCGACAGGCGGTATGTATATATTATGTGAACGACTACTTTAACACAGCACTCCGGTCTTATGAAGATGACCGATCGGTAGTGGTCAAAGTGCAAAAGTTATTTTAAATATAGCAACATTTCAAGAACACATTTAAAGGAATCTTTGTATTATATTTATAAAATAAAAAATTTCCACATATTGTCTAAACTATATTTATTATATTTACTAAAATATCAGGAATATATATTATAGAGTAAAGTCCATAATAATACTCACACATATTTACTAATAACTTTTTTTTTTAACAATTTATTAAATCTATGGAAATTTTTTATATTTATATATTGTATAATATAATTTCTATATATTGTATAAACTCTATAAATTATATTTAATATAATTTCAGGAATATACATTACAGAATAAATCTTTAATAATACACGTTTATTTATCTGATATTTATTTACAGTTTATAAAATCTATGGAATTTTTTTTTATATTTATAGTTTCCATATATTGTATGGACTCTATTAATTATATTGAATAAAATTTCAGGAATATATATTATAGAGTAAAATCTATAAAAATACTCACAAATTTATTTATTGAGTATTATTTAGAGTTTATAAAATCTATGGAAATTTTTTATATTTACATATAGTTTTCATATATTGTATATTCAATATCAATAAAATTTCTAGAATGTTTCTTCATAGTTTATAAAATCTATATGGATATATTTTATTTTCCATATATTATATAAAATCTATGAATTATTTTCATATATTCAATAAATAATTTATATATATATAAACTCTATAAATTATGTATTGTAAAATTAGTTTCATACATTTGATAAATTATAGTTTTATCAAAGTATGGAAATTTTTTTTCAAGATTTTAAAATTGATGGAAATTTGTGTTTAATAATCATTTAAAAAAAAAAAATTAAAACCAAAAATTAAAAGGAAAAATTAGAAAAAAATAAAAAAAAAATATTTTCTAAATATTATTTAAAATTAAATAAGCAAAAATCAAAAAAAAAAATTTAAAAAAAACCTATATTTTGTTAATTTGATAAAATTTCTACAATTGGCGGTAATGTTGTGTGTAACTATCTCTATATAAGCATGATGTCAGTACACATATCTCAGCTAGAAATTTGTTTAATGCTAATGCTAGCGATATGTGTTTTTGTTTTCTTTTGCTTTATGCTTATAGAAAAATATGTTTTTTTATGCTTATGTGTGTCTTTTTGGTGGTGGTTTTTTATTGATGATTCTGTATGTTTATGGTGTGCCTCAGCTAGTAGAGAAATATTTTATTTTATTATAAGCTAGCGGTATATTTTCTTACACATATGGGAGAAGAAAACCTAAAAACAAAAATTTATATAGGATAGATGATTATTTTGTTTGCTTGATTCGAAAGAGTCCATGTTATAAGCGAACGATTTTCATTTGTCATATTCAAAGTATTTGTTCGATGAATGGTATTTTTTTTATTTATTAAATAAAAAATAAACTAATTTGTATTTCCAATCACTATACAATTAGCAAGTTAATATTTTTTTTTTATTAACTCGTTAAATGTGTAATGATTGTCATGTTTTTGTGTTCTTTTTTTGTGAATGTATAAAATATATTTTTTTTTATACGTTTAAGCGTAATTCTTAATTACGTCTCAAAATATTTTCATATATATTGTAAAATATTATATGAAGCAATGTGTTTAAATAAATGGAAATATAATAATAATTGTTTGAAAAATTATTGAATTTTGAAATGACGAATAATGAGCTTTGATTTAAAGCAAATTTTCGTTTGTTTCTTTTCAATGAAATATTGAAAACAATAAAATTATATAAAATAACATTATTCTGGTTGATCCTGCCAGTAGTTATATGCTTGTCTCAAAGATTAAGCCATGCATGTCTAAGTACACACGAATTAAAAGTGAAACCGCAAAAGGCTCATTATATCAGTTATGGTTCCTTAGATCGTTAACAGTTACTTGGATAACTGTGGTAATTCTAGAGCTAATACATGCAATATAAACACGGACCTTTGGGACGTGTGCTTTTATTAGGCTAAAATCAAGCGATCTTATGATCGTTATTATGGTTGAACTCTAGATAACTTGCTGATCGTATGGTCTTGTACCGACGACAGATCTTTCAAATGTCTGCCCTATCAACTTTTGATGGTAGTATCTAGGACTACCATGGTTGCAACGGGTAACGGGGAATCAGGGTTCGATTCCGGAGAGGGAGCCTGAGAAACGGCTACCACATCTAAGGAAGGCAGCAGGCGCGTAAATTACCCACTCCCAGCTCGGGGAGGTAGTGACGAAAAATAACAATACAGGACTCATATAAGAGGCCCTGTAATTGGAATGAGTACACTTTAAATCCTTTAACAAGGACCTATTGGAGGGCAAGTCTGGTGCCAGCAGCCGCGGTAACTCCAGCTCCAATAGCGTATATTAAAGTTGTTGCGGTTAAAACGTTCGTAGTTGAACTTGTGCTTCATACGGGTAGTACAGCTATAATTGTAGTTTGTACTGTACCTTATGTATGTAAGCGTATTACCGGTGGAGTTCTTATGTGCATTAAATACTTGTATTTTTTGCATGTTCCTCCTATTTAAACCCGCTTCAGTGCTCTTCATCGAGTGTTGTTGTGGGCCGGTACAATTACTTTGAACAAATTAGAGTGCTTAAAGCAGGCTCCAAATGCCTGAATATTTGTGCATGGAATAATGAAATAAGACCTCTGTTCTACTTTCATTGGTTTTTAGATCAAGAGGTAATGATTAATAGAAGCAGTTTGGGGGCATTAGTATTACGACGCGAGAGGTGAAATTCTTGGACCGTCGTAAGACTAACTTAAGCGAAAGCATTTGCCAAAGATGTTTTCATTAATCAAGAACGAAAGTTAGAGGTTCGAAGGCGATCAGATACCGCCCTAGTTCTAACCATAAACGATGCCAGCTAGCAATTGGGTGTAGCTACTATCATGGCTCTCTCAGTCGCTTCCCGGGAAACCAAAGCTTTTGGGCTCCGGGGGAAGTATGGTTGCAAAGCTGAAACTTAAAGGAATTGACGGAAGGGCACCACCAGGAGTGGAGCCTGCGGCTTAATTTGACTCAACACGGGAAAACTTACCAGGTCCGAACATAAGTGTGTAAGACAGATTGATAGCTCTTTCTCGAATCTATGGGTGGTGGTGCATGGCCGTTCTTAGTTCGTGGAGTGATTTGTCTGGTTAATTCCGATAACGAACGAGACTCAAATATATTAAATAGATGCTTTCAGGACTATGGTTTTGAAGCTTTTATGGCCTTCATTCACGAATGCAGTAAAATGTGTGAGTGTTTGAAAGTGCTTATAAAAGTGGAGCTGTACCTGTTGGTTTGTCCCATTATAAGGACACTAGCTTCTTAAATGGACAAATTGCGTCTAGCAATAATGAGATTGAGCAATAACAGGTCTGTGATGCCCTTAGATGTCCTGGGCTGCACGCGCGCTACAATGAAAGTATCAACGTGTATTTCCTAGACCGAGAGGTCCGGGTAAACCGCTGAACCACTTTCATGCTTGGGATTGTGAACTGAAACTGTTCACATGAACTTGGAATTCCCAGTAAGTGTGAGTCATTAACTCGCATTGATTACGTCCCTGCCCTTTGTGCACACCGCCCGTCGCTACTACCGATTGAATTATTTAGTGAGGTCTCCGGACGTGATCACTGTAACGCCTTGTGTGTTACGGATGTTTCGCAAAAGTTGACCGAACTTGATTATTTAGAGGAAGTAAAAGTCGTAACAAGGTTTCCGTAGGTGAACCTGCGGAAGGATCATTAATGTGATACCAACCGTTAAATACAAATATTATATATATATATATATATATATATAATAAAAAAAAAAAAAAAAAAACAATACAAATTGTAAATTTTACAATTTGTAAAATTTACAATTTGTGAATGTACTGGCATACAATTGTGTATCTCATACATTCTAAAACAAAAATATACAAAATAATATAGTTGTACTTGTATAATTCAAATATTATTAATTTGTTTTTATATAAGTTAAATTGTTTCATTTCGATGGGACTAAGACATTCGCAACATATATTTTGTATAAAAAAAAAAAAAAAAATTATTGAAGGAATTGATATATGCCAATTTAGTTTTTGGTGTATTTTTGATTTCTTTCAATAAACAAATTTTTGAATCTTTTATAAAATCAAAAAAAAAAAAAAATATCACTCTAAGCGGTGGATCACTTGGCTCATGGGTCGATGAAGAACGCAGCAAACTGTGCGTCATCGTGTGAACTGCAGGACACATGAACATCGACATTTTGAACGCATATCGCAGTCCATGCTGTAAGGTACTTTAATTTATAATTAAGGTGCTGCTTGGACTACATATGGTTGAGGGTTGTAAGACTATGCAAAATAAGTTGCTTAAAAAAATTTTATTTTTTAAAGCACATGTTGTATTATTGAATATGAAAATATTCATAATACTAAATGCAAAAGATATATAAAACCTTTAAAAATGAATAAAATTCAGAGTATTTAAAATGTTTAATTTTTTATATTCTCTTTTATTTATTTAAGGGAAAGTCTAGCATAAAATATAATAAATTTATATTTAACATTCTAGAATTGCCTTTTTTTAAATAAAAAGATTTTTTGTTTTTATTATTTTGAAAGAAATGATTTTTATTCATGGTTTTGATATTTTTATTAAGATATATTTTTTTATATTCATACAACCTCAACTCATATGGGATTACCCCCTGAATTTAAGCATATTAATGAGGGGAGGAAAAGAAACTAACAAGGATTTTCTTAGTAGCGGCGAGCGAAAAGAAAATAGTTCAGCACTAAGTCACTTTGTCTTTATGGCAAATGTGAGAT
>CAKOFX010000077.1:5000-7500 GCA_933228675.1 Stomorhina lunata
TGCTAGACTTTCCCTTAAATAAATAAAAGAGAATATAAAAAATTAAACATTTTAAATACTCTGAATTTTATTCATTTTTAAAGGTTTTATATATCTTTTGCATTTAGTATTATGAATATTTTCATATTCAATAATACAACATGTGCTTTAAAAAATAAAATTTTTTTAAGCAACTTATTTTGCATAGTCTTACAACCCTCAACCATATGTAGTCCAAGCAGCACCTTAATTATAAATTAAAGTACCTTACAGCATGGACTGCGATATGCGTTCAAAATGTCGATGTTCATGTGTCCTGCAGTTCACACGATGACGCACAGTTTGCTGCGTTCTTCATCGACCCATGAGCCAAGTGATCCACCGCTTAGAGTGATATTTTTTTTTTTTTTTGATTTTATAAAAGATTCAAAAATTTGTTTATTGAAAGAAATCAAAAATACACCAAAAACTAAATTGGCATATATCAATTCCTTCAATAATTTTTTTTTTTTTTTTTATACAAAATATATGTTGCGAATGTCTTAGTCCCATCGAAATGAAACAATTTAACTTATATAAAAACAAATTAATAATATTTGAATTATACAAGTACAACTATATTATTTTGTATATTTTTGTTTTAGAATGTATGAGATACACAATTGTATGCCAGTACATTCACAAATTGTAAATTTTACAAATTGTAAAATTTACAATTTGTATTGTTTTTTTTTTTTTTTTTTTATTATATATATATATATATATATATATAATATTTGTATTTAACGGTTGGTATCACATTAATGATCCTTCCGCAGGTTCACCTACGGAAACCTTGTTACGACTTTTACTTCCTCTAAATAATCAAGTTCGGTCAACTTTTGCGAAACATCCGTAACACACAAGGCGTTACAGTGATCACGTCCGGAGACCTCACTAAATAATTCAATCGGTAGTAGCGACGGGCGGTGTGCACAAAGGGCAGGGACGTAATCAATGCGAGTTAATGACTCACACTTACTGGGAATTCCAAGTTCATGTGAACAGTTTCAGTTCACAATCCCAAGCATGAAAGTGGTTCAGCGGTTTACCCGGACCTCTCGGTCTAGGAAATACACGTTGATACTTTCATTGTAGCGCGCGTGCAGCCCAGGACATCTAAGGGCATCACAGACCTGTTATTGCTCAATCTCATTATTGCTAGACGCAATTTGTCCATTTAAGAAGCTAGTGTCCTTATAATGGGACAAACCAACAGGTACAGCTCCACTTTTATAAGCACTTTCAAACACTCACACATTTTACTGCATTCGTGAATGAAGGCCATAAAAGCTTCAAAACCATAGTCCTGAAAGCATCTATTTAATATATTTGAGTCTCGTTCGTTATCGGAATTAACCAGACAAATCACTCCACGAACTAAGAACGGCCATGCACCACCACCCATAGATTCGAGAAAGAGCTATCAATCTGTCTTACACACTTATGTTCGGACCTGGTAAGTTTTCCCGTGTTGAGTCAAATTAAGCCGCAGGCTCCACTCCTGGTGGTGCCCTTCCGTCAATTCCTTTAAGTTTCAGCTTTGCAACCATACTTCCCCCGGAGCCCAAAAGCTTTGGTTTCCCGGGAAGCGACTGAGAGAGCCATGATAGTAGCTACACCCAATTGCTAGCTGGCATCGTTTATGGTTAGAACTAGGGCGGTATCTGATCGCCTTCGAACCTCTAACTTTCGTTCTTGATTAATGAAAACATCTTTGGCAAATGCTTTCGCTTAAGTTAGTCTTACGACGGTCCAAGAATTTCACCTCTCGCGTCGTAATACTAATGCCCCCAAACTGCTTCTATTAATCATTACCTCTTGATCTAAAAACCAATGAAAGTAGAACAGAGGTCTTATTTCATTATTCCATGCACAAATATTCAGGCATTTGGAGCCTGCTTTAAGCACTCTAATTTGTTCAAAGTAATTGTACCGGCCCACAACAACACTCGATGAAGAGCACTGAAGCGGGTTTAAATAGGAGGAACATGCAAAAAATACAAGTATTTAATGCACATAAGAACTCCACCGGTAATACGCTTACATACATAAGGTACAGTACAAACTACAATTATAGCTGTACTACCCGTATGAAGCACAAGTTCAACTACGAACGTTTTAACCGCAACAACTTTAATATACGCTATTGGAGCTGGAGTTACCGCGGCTGCTGGCACCAGACTTGCCCTCCAATAGGTCCTTGTTAAAGGATTTAAAGTGTACTCATTCCAATTACAGGGCCTCTTATATGAGTCCTGTATTGTTATTTTTCGTCACTACCTCCCCGAGCTGGGAGTGGGTAATTTACGCGCCTGCTGCCTTCCTTAGATGTGGTAGCCGTTTCTCAGGCTCCCTCTCCGGAATCGAACCCTGATTCCCCGTTACCCGTTGCAACCATGGTAGTCCTAGATACTACCATCAAAAGTTGATAGGGCAGACATTTGAAAGATCTGTCGTCGGTACAAGACCATACGATCAG
>CAKOFX010000077.1:12500-15000 GCA_933228675.1 Stomorhina lunata
CTACCATATCTCTCTTCGAAAGACTTCCATGGTAGTACGACTATAAAACAGAAAAGAAAACTCTTCCGATATCTCTCGACGGCTTCTTTATGGTCGTTCCTGTTGCCAGGATGAGCACAAGGCCCATATTTAATAACAAACGGATACTCAACAGGTTACGGAATTGGAACCGTATTCCCTTTCGTTCAAAATTATTCAAGTGTTTAATTACTAATGTAAAATTTTACTTTTACGTTTTTCATTATAACTTGAAAATTTTCGGCTTTCGCCTTAAACTTAGGACCGACTAACTCGTGATCAACCACTGTTCACACGAAACCCTTCTCCACTTCAGTCCTCCAAGGTCTCATTCGATTATTTGCTACTACCACCAAGATCTGTGCCAATGGCAGCTCCATGCAGGCTTACGCCAAACACTTCTATGCTCACCATTGTACCCTCCTACTCACTAAAGTTTCAAAGTTTATAATCCAACCGAAATTGAACATAAACCATCTACTTTAGCGGTAATGTATAGGTATACAACTTAAGCGCCATCCATTTTAAGGGCTAGTTGCTTCGGCAGGTGAGTTGTTACACACTCCTTAGCGGATTACGACTTCCATGTCCACCGTCCTGCTGTTTTAAGCAACCAACGCCTTTCATGGTATCTGTATGAGTTGTTAATTTGGGCACCGTAACATTACGTTTGGTTCATCCCACAGCGCCAGTTCTGCTTACCAAAAGTGGCCCACTGGGCACATTATATCACAACCACAACCTTCATACCAAGAAAGGTGAGGTTCTTACCCATTTAAAGTTTGAGAATAGGTTAAGATCGTTTCGACCCTAAGGCCTCTAATCATTCGCTTTACCAGATAAGATTATTTTACATAATTTTTAAATGCACCAGCTATCCTGAGGGAAACTTCGGAGGGAACCAGCTACTAGATGGTTCGATTGGTCTTTCGCCCCTATACTCAATTCTGACAATCGATTTGCACGTCAGAACTGTTTCGGTCTTCCATCAGGGTTTCCCCTGACTTCAACCTGATCAAGTATAGTTCACCATCTTTCGGGTCACAGCATATATGCTCAAGGTACGCTCTAGTTAGAGGTATAAATAGTATAAATACTATTATACATAACTGTATAGAACGCCCCGGGATTGAATTAATAGACTATAAATAGGCTAAAAACTAATCCCATTATTAAGTTATGTTAATTTCGCTATTAGGTTTTTATTCCCAATAACTTGCAAATATGTTAGACTCCTTGGTCCGTGTTTCAAGACGGGTCCCGAAGGTATCCTGAATCTTTCGCATTGTTAATCATATAAGTGCATATAATAAACATAAAAATCAATGATTAATATGCTATTATAAAATATAAATATTTAAGCACTATATAATATAAATCTATCAACACTTTATCAAATCGAATACATTTATTCTCTGTTAAATTGCAAGCAAAATAATTCAAATAAACTTTTGTAAACGATCTTATGATAAATATATTTATGTTAATAGATTACAATGTCCTTTATGGAAAAAATGCACACCATTATTATAATATTATTAATATTAAAATCATAATGATGAATTTTCCATAATGGATATTCAGGTTCATCGGGCTTAACCTCTAAGCAGTTTCACGTACTATTTAACTCTCTATTCAGAGTTCTTTTCAACTTTCCCTCACGGTACTTGTTTACTATCGGTCTCATGGTTATATTTAGTTTTAGATGGAGTTTACCACCCACTTAGTGCTGCACTATCAAGCAACACGACTCTTTGGAAATGCCATCTAGTAATCATTAACGTTATACGGGCCTGGCACCCTCTATGGGTAAATGGCCTCATTTAAGAAGGACTTAAATCGTTAATTTCTCATACTAGAAATTTGACATTCCATACACTGCATCTCACATTTGCCATAAAGACAAAGTGACTTAGTGCTGAACTATTTTCTTTTCGCTCGCCGCTACTAAGAAAATCCTTGTTAGTTTCTTTTCCTCCCCTCATTAATATGCTTAAATTCAGGGGGTAATCCCATATGAGTTGAGGTTGTATGAATATAAAAAAATATATCTTAATAAAAATATCAAAACCATGAATAAAAATCATTTCTTTCAAAATAATAAAAACAAAAAATCTTTTTATTTAAAAAAAGGCAATTCTAGAATGTTAAATATAAATTTATTATATTTTATGCTAGACTTTCCCTTAAATAAATAAAAGAGAATATAAAAAATTAAACATTTTAAATACTCTGAATTTTATTCATTTTTAAAGGTTTTATATATCTTTTGCATTTAGTATTATGAATATTTTCATATTCAATAATACAACATGTGCTTTAAAAAATAAAATTTTTTTAAGCAACTTATTTTGCATAGTCTTACAACCCTCAACCATATGTAGTCCAAGCAGCACCTTAATTATAAATTAAAGTACCTTACAGCATGGACTGCGATATGCGTTCAAAATGTCGATGTTCATGTGTCCTGCAGTTCACACGA
>CAKOFX010000078.1:0-5000 GCA_933228675.1 Stomorhina lunata
ATTTTGTTTGAATGCGATTTTATACATACCGCTCGTCGCATTCTAAAACAAATGGTTGATGCAACTGGTATGGCATACATTAGATATAAAATTTTGTTAAAGTCGCTAAAAGCGACGGGCGGTATGTAATATATTAGGTGAAAAAACTTGCAACATAACTTGCACAAATTTTGTTTGAACGCCATTTTATACATACCGCCCGTCACACTCTAATACAAATAGTTGATGCGACTGGTATGCATATATAAGATATACAATTTTGTTAAAGTCGCTAAAAGCGACGGGCGGTATGTGATATATTAGATGAAAAAACTTGCAAAAATTCTGTTTTCACGCCGCTTCATACATACCGCCCGTCGCACTTTATTACCGATGGTTGACGGGGCCAGTATATGCATATCTAAGGTTTCCGTCGTTAGAAGCGACAGGCGGTATGTATATATTATGTGAACGACTACTTTAACACAGCACTCCGGTCTTATGAAGATGACCGATCGGTAGTGGTCAAAGTGCAAAAGTTATTTTAAATATAGCAACATTTCAAGAACACATTTAAAGGAATCTTTGTATTATATTTATAAAATAAAAAATTTCCACATATTGTCTAAACTATATTTATTATATTTACTAAAATATCAGGAATATATATTATAGAGTAAAGTCCATAATAATACTCACACATATTTACTAATAACTTTTTTTTTTAACAATTTATTAAATCTATGGAAATTTTTTATATTTATATATTGTATAATATAATTTCTATATATTGTATAAACTCTATAAATTATATTTAATATAATTTCAGGAATATACATTACAGAATAAATCTTTAATAATACACGTTTATTTATCTGATATTTATTTACAGTTTATAAAATCTATGGAATTTTTTTTTATATTTATAGTTTCCATATATTGTATGGACTCTATTAATTATATTGAATAAAATTTCAGGAATATATATTATAGAGTAAAATCTATAAAAATACTCACAAATTTATTTATTGAGTATTATTTAGAGTTTATAAAATCTATGGAAATTTTTTATATTTACATATAGTTTTCATATATTGTATATTCAATATCAATAAAATTTCTAGAATGTTTCTTCATAGTTTATAAAATCTATATGGATATATTTTATTTTCCATATATTATATAAAATCTATGAATTATTTTCATATATTCAATAAATAATTTATATATATATAAACTCTATAAATTATGTATTGTAAAATTAGTTTCATACATTTGATAAATTATAGTTTTATCAAAGTATGGAAATTTTTTTTCAAGATTTTAAAATTGATGGAAATTTGTGTTTAATAATCATTTAAAAAAAAAAAATTAAAACCAAAAATTAAAAGGAAAAATTAGAAAAAAATAAAAAAAAAATATTTTCTAAATATTATTTAAAATTAAATAAGCAAAAATCAAAAAAAAAAATTTAAAAAAAACCTATATTTTGTTAATTTGATAAAATTTCTACAATTGGCGGTAATGTTGTGTGTAACTATCTCTATATAAGCATGATGTCAGTACACATATCTCAGCTAGAAATTTGTTTAATGCTAATGCTAGCGATATGTGTTTTTGTTTTCTTTTGCTTTATGCTTATAGAAAAATATGTTTTTTTATGCTTATGTGTGTCTTTTTGGTGGTGGTTTTTTATTGATGATTCTGTATGTTTATGGTGTGCCTCAGCTAGTAGAGAAATATTTTATTTTATTATAAGCTAGCGGTATATTTTCTTACACATATGGGAGAAGAAAACCTAAAAACAAAAATTTATATAGGATAGATGATTATTTTGTTTGCTTGATTCGAAAGAGTCCATGTTATAAGCGAACGATTTTCATTTGTCATATTCAAAGTATTTGTTCGATGAATGGTATTTTTTTTATTTATTAAATAAAAAATAAACTAATTTGTATTTCCAATCACTATACAATTAGCAAGTTAATATTTTTTTTTTATTAACTCGTTAAATGTGTAATGATTGTCATGTTTTTGTGTTCTTTTTTTGTGAATGTATAAAATATATTTTTTTTTATACGTTTAAGCGTAATTCTTAATTACGTCTCAAAATATTTTCATATATATTGTAAAATATTATATGAAGCAATGTGTTTAAATAAATGGAAATATAATAATAATTGTTTGAAAAATTATTGAATTTTGAAATGACGAATAATGAGCTTTGATTTAAAGCAAATTTTCGTTTGTTTCTTTTCAATGAAATATTGAAAACAATAAAATTATATAAAATAACATTATTCTGGTTGATCCTGCCAGTAGTTATATGCTTGTCTCAAAGATTAAGCCATGCATGTCTAAGTACACACGAATTAAAAGTGAAACCGCAAAAGGCTCATTATATCAGTTATGGTTCCTTAGATCGTTAACAGTTACTTGGATAACTGTGGTAATTCTAGAGCTAATACATGCAATATAAACACGGACCTTTGGGACGTGTGCTTTTATTAGGCTAAAATCAAGCGATCTTATGATCGTTATTATGGTTGAACTCTAGATAACTTGCTGATCGTATGGTCTTGTACCGACGACAGATCTTTCAAATGTCTGCCCTATCAACTTTTGATGGTAGTATCTAGGACTACCATGGTTGCAACGGGTAACGGGGAATCAGGGTTCGATTCCGGAGAGGGAGCCTGAGAAACGGCTACCACATCTAAGGAAGGCAGCAGGCGCGTAAATTACCCACTCCCAGCTCGGGGAGGTAGTGACGAAAAATAACAATACAGGACTCATATAAGAGGCCCTGTAATTGGAATGAGTACACTTTAAATCCTTTAACAAGGACCTATTGGAGGGCAAGTCTGGTGCCAGCAGCCGCGGTAACTCCAGCTCCAATAGCGTATATTAAAGTTGTTGCGGTTAAAACGTTCGTAGTTGAACTTGTGCTTCATACGGGTAGTACAGCTATAATTGTAGTTTGTACTGTACCTTATGTATGTAAGCGTATTACCGGTGGAGTTCTTATGTGCATTAAATACTTGTATTTTTTGCATGTTCCTCCTATTTAAACCCGCTTCAGTGCTCTTCATCGAGTGTTGTTGTGGGCCGGTACAATTACTTTGAACAAATTAGAGTGCTTAAAGCAGGCTCCAAATGCCTGAATATTTGTGCATGGAATAATGAAATAAGACCTCTGTTCTACTTTCATTGGTTTTTAGATCAAGAGGTAATGATTAATAGAAGCAGTTTGGGGGCATTAGTATTACGACGCGAGAGGTGAAATTCTTGGACCGTCGTAAGACTAACTTAAGCGAAAGCATTTGCCAAAGATGTTTTCATTAATCAAGAACGAAAGTTAGAGGTTCGAAGGCGATCAGATACCGCCCTAGTTCTAACCATAAACGATGCCAGCTAGCAATTGGGTGTAGCTACTATCATGGCTCTCTCAGTCGCTTCCCGGGAAACCAAAGCTTTTGGGCTCCGGGGGAAGTATGGTTGCAAAGCTGAAACTTAAAGGAATTGACGGAAGGGCACCACCAGGAGTGGAGCCTGCGGCTTAATTTGACTCAACACGGGAAAACTTACCAGGTCCGAACATAAGTGTGTAAGACAGATTGATAGCTCTTTCTCGAATCTATGGGTGGTGGTGCATGGCCGTTCTTAGTTCGTGGAGTGATTTGTCTGGTTAATTCCGATAACGAACGAGACTCAAATATATTAAATAGATGCTTTCAGGACTATGGTTTTGAAGCTTTTATGGCCTTCATTCACGAATGCAGTAAAATGTGTGAGTGTTTGAAAGTGCTTATAAAAGTGGAGCTGTACCTGTTGGTTTGTCCCATTATAAGGACACTAGCTTCTTAAATGGACAAATTGCGTCTAGCAATAATGAGATTGAGCAATAACAGGTCTGTGATGCCCTTAGATGTCCTGGGCTGCACGCGCGCTACAATGAAAGTATCAACGTGTATTTCCTAGACCGAGAGGTCCGGGTAAACCGCTGAACCACTTTCATGCTTGGGATTGTGAACTGAAACTGTTCACATGAACTTGGAATTCCCAGTAAGTGTGAGTCATTAACTCGCATTGATTACGTCCCTGCCCTTTGTGCACACCGCCCGTCGCTACTACCGATTGAATTATTTAGTGAGGTCTCCGGACGTGATCACTGTAACGCCTTGTGTGTTACGGATGTTTCGCAAAAGTTGACCGAACTTGATTATTTAGAGGAAGTAAAAGTCGTAACAAGGTTTCCGTAGGTGAACCTGCGGAAGGATCATTAATGTGATACCAACCGTTAAATACAAATATTATATATATATATATATATATATATAATAAAAAAAAAAAAAAAAAAACAATACAAATTGTAAATTTTACAATTTGTAAAATTTACAATTTGTGAATGTACTGGCATACAATTGTGTATCTCATACATTCTAAAACAAAAATATACAAAATAATATAGTTGTACTTGTATAATTCAAATATTATTAATTTGTTTTTATATAAGTTAAATTGTTTCATTTCGATGGGACTAAGACATTCGCAACATATATTTTGTATAAAAAAAAAAAAAAAAATTATTGAAGGAATTGATATATGCCAATTTAGTTTTTGGTGTATTTTTGATTTCTTTCAATAAACAAATTTTTGAATCTTTTATAAAATCAAAAAAAAAAAAAAATATCACTCTAAGCGGTGGATCACTTGGCTCATGGGTCGATGAAGAACGCAGCAAACTGTGCGTCATCGTGTGAACTGCAGGACACATGAACATCGACATTTTGAACGCATATCGCAGTCCATGCTGTAAGGTACTTTAATTTATAATTAAGGTGCTGCTTGGACTACATATGGTTGAGGGTTGTAAGACTATGCAAAATAAGTTGCTTAAAAAAATTTTATTTTTTAAAGCACATGTTGTATTATTGAATATGAAAATATTCATAATACTAAATGCAAAAGATATATAAAACCTTTAAAAATGAATAAAATTCAGAGTATTTAAAATGTTT
>CAKOFX010000078.1:10000-15000 GCA_933228675.1 Stomorhina lunata
AACTTGCAAAAATTCTGTTTTCACGCCGCTTCATACATACCGCCCGTCGCACTTTATTACCGATGGTTGACGGGGCCAGTATATGCATATCTAAGGTTTCCGTCGTTAGAAGCGACAGGCGGTATGTATATATTATGTGAACGACTACTTTAACACAGCACTCCGGTCTTATGAAGATGACCGATCGGTAGTGGTCAAAGTGCAAAAGTTATTTTAAATATAGCAACATTTCAAGAACACATTTAAAGGAATCTTTGTATTATATTTATAAAATAAAAAATTTCCACATATTGTCTAAACTATATTTATTATATTTACTAAAATATCAGGAATATATATTATAGAGTAAAGTCCATAATAATACTCACACATATTTACTAATAACTTTTTTTTTTAACAATTTATTAAATCTATGGAAATTTTTTATATTTATATATTGTATAATATAATTTCTATATATTGTATAAACTCTATAAATTATATTTAATATAATTTCAGGAATATACATTACAGAATAAATCTTTAATAATACACGTTTATTTATCTGATATTTATTTACAGTTTATAAAATCTATGGAATTTTTTTTTATATTTATAGTTTCCATATATTGTATGGACTCTATTAATTATATTGAATAAAATTTCAGGAATATATATTATAGAGTAAAATCTATAAAAATACTCACAAATTTATTTATTGAGTATTATTTAGAGTTTATAAAATCTATGGAAATTTTTTATATTTACATATAGTTTTCATATATTGTATATTCAATATCAATAAAATTTCTAGAATGTTTCTTCATAGTTTATAAAATCTATATGGATATATTTTATTTTCCATATATTATATAAAATCTATGAATTATTTTCATATATTCAATAAATAATTTATATATATATAAACTCTATAAATTATGTATTGTAAAATTAGTTTCATACATTTGATAAATTATAGTTTTATCAAAGTATGGAAATTTTTTTTCAAGATTTTAAAATTGATGGAAATTTGTGTTTAATAATCATTTAAAAAAAAAAAATTAAAACCAAAAATTAAAAGGAAAAATTAGAAAAAAATAAAAAAAAAATATTTTCTAAATATTATTTAAAATTAAATAAGCAAAAATCAAAAAAAAAAATTTAAAAAAAACCTATATTTTGTTAATTTGATAAAATTTCTACAATTGGCGGTAATGTTGTGTGTAACTATCTCTATATAAGCATGATGTCAGTACACATATCTCAGCTAGAAATTTGTTTAATGCTAATGCTAGCGATATGTGTTTTTGTTTTCTTTTGCTTTATGCTTATAGAAAAATATGTTTTTTTATGCTTATGTGTGTCTTTTTGGTGGTGGTTTTTTATTGATGATTCTGTATGTTTATGGTGTGCCTCAGCTAGTAGAGAAATATTTTATTTTATTATAAGCTAGCGGTATATTTTCTTACACATATGGGAGAAGAAAACCTAAAAACAAAAATTTATATAGGATAGATGATTATTTTGTTTGCTTGATTCGAAAGAGTCCATGTTATAAGCGAACGATTTTCATTTGTCATATTCAAAGTATTTGTTCGATGAATGGTATTTTTTTTATTTATTAAATAAAAAATAAACTAATTTGTATTTCCAATCACTATACAATTAGCAAGTTAATATTTTTTTTTTATTAACTCGTTAAATGTGTAATGATTGTCATGTTTTTGTGTTCTTTTTTTGTGAATGTATAAAATATATTTTTTTTTATACGTTTAAGCGTAATTCTTAATTACGTCTCAAAATATTTTCATATATATTGTAAAATATTATATGAAGCAATGTGTTTAAATAAATGGAAATATAATAATAATTGTTTGAAAAATTATTGAATTTTGAAATGACGAATAATGAGCTTTGATTTAAAGCAAATTTTCGTTTGTTTCTTTTCAATGAAATATTGAAAACAATAAAATTATATAAAATAACATTATTCTGGTTGATCCTGCCAGTAGTTATATGCTTGTCTCAAAGATTAAGCCATGCATGTCTAAGTACACACGAATTAAAAGTGAAACCGCAAAAGGCTCATTATATCAGTTATGGTTCCTTAGATCGTTAACAGTTACTTGGATAACTGTGGTAATTCTAGAGCTAATACATGCAATATAAACACGGACCTTTGGGACGTGTGCTTTTATTAGGCTAAAATCAAGCGATCTTATGATCGTTATTATGGTTGAACTCTAGATAACTTGCTGATCGTATGGTCTTGTACCGACGACAGATCTTTCAAATGTCTGCCCTATCAACTTTTGATGGTAGTATCTAGGACTACCATGGTTGCAACGGGTAACGGGGAATCAGGGTTCGATTCCGGAGAGGGAGCCTGAGAAACGGCTACCACATCTAAGGAAGGCAGCAGGCGCGTAAATTACCCACTCCCAGCTCGGGGAGGTAGTGACGAAAAATAACAATACAGGACTCATATAAGAGGCCCTGTAATTGGAATGAGTACACTTTAAATCCTTTAACAAGGACCTATTGGAGGGCAAGTCTGGTGCCAGCAGCCGCGGTAACTCCAGCTCCAATAGCGTATATTAAAGTTGTTGCGGTTAAAACGTTCGTAGTTGAACTTGTGCTTCATACGGGTAGTACAGCTATAATTGTAGTTTGTACTGTACCTTATGTATGTAAGCGTATTACCGGTGGAGTTCTTATGTGCATTAAATACTTGTATTTTTTGCATGTTCCTCCTATTTAAACCCGCTTCAGTGCTCTTCATCGAGTGTTGTTGTGGGCCGGTACAATTACTTTGAACAAATTAGAGTGCTTAAAGCAGGCTCCAAATGCCTGAATATTTGTGCATGGAATAATGAAATAAGACCTCTGTTCTACTTTCATTGGTTTTTAGATCAAGAGGTAATGATTAATAGAAGCAGTTTGGGGGCATTAGTATTACGACGCGAGAGGTGAAATTCTTGGACCGTCGTAAGACTAACTTAAGCGAAAGCATTTGCCAAAGATGTTTTCATTAATCAAGAACGAAAGTTAGAGGTTCGAAGGCGATCAGATACCGCCCTAGTTCTAACCATAAACGATGCCAGCTAGCAATTGGGTGTAGCTACTATCATGGCTCTCTCAGTCGCTTCCCGGGAAACCAAAGCTTTTGGGCTCCGGGGGAAGTATGGTTGCAAAGCTGAAACTTAAAGGAATTGACGGAAGGGCACCACCAGGAGTGGAGCCTGCGGCTTAATTTGACTCAACACGGGAAAACTTACCAGGTCCGAACATAAGTGTGTAAGACAGATTGATAGCTCTTTCTCGAATCTATGGGTGGTGGTGCATGGCCGTTCTTAGTTCGTGGAGTGATTTGTCTGGTTAATTCCGATAACGAACGAGACTCAAATATATTAAATAGATGCTTTCAGGACTATGGTTTTGAAGCTTTTATGGCCTTCATTCACGAATGCAGTAAAATGTGTGAGTGTTTGAAAGTGCTTATAAAAGTGGAGCTGTACCTGTTGGTTTGTCCCATTATAAGGACACTAGCTTCTTAAATGGACAAATTGCGTCTAGCAATAATGAGATTGAGCAATAACAGGTCTGTGATGCCCTTAGATGTCCTGGGCTGCACGCGCGCTACAATGAAAGTATCAACGTGTATTTCCTAGACCGAGAGGTCCGGGTAAACCGCTGAACCACTTTCATGCTTGGGATTGTGAACTGAAACTGTTCACATGAACTTGGAATTCCCAGTAAGTGTGAGTCATTAACTCGCATTGATTACGTCCCTGCCCTTTGTGCACACCGCCCGTCGCTACTACCGATTGAATTATTTAGTGAGGTCTCCGGACGTGATCACTGTAACGCCTTGTGTGTTACGGATGTTTCGCAAAAGTTGACCGAACTTGATTATTTAGAGGAAGTAAAAGTCGTAACAAGGTTTCCGTAGGTGAACCTGCGGAAGGATCATTAATGTGATACCAACCGTTAAATACAAATATTATATATATATATATATATATATAATAAAAAAAAAAAAAAAAAAACAATACAAATTGTAAATTTTACAATTTGTAAAATTTACAATTTGTGAATGTACTGGCATACAATTGTGTATCTCATACATTCTAAAACAAAAATATACAAAATAATATAGTTGTACTTGTATAATTCAAATATTATTAATTTGTTTTTATATAAGTTAAATTGTTTCATTTCGATGGGACTAAGACATTCGCAACATATATTTTGTATAAAAAAAAAAAAAAAAATTATTGAAGGAATTGATATATGCCAATTTAGTTTTTGGTGTATTTTTGATTTCTTTCAATAAACAAATTTTTGAATCTTTTATAAAATCAAAAAAAAAAAAAAATATCACTCTAAGCGGTGGATCACTTGGCTCATGGGTCGATGAAGAACGCAGCAAACTGTGCGTCATCGTGTGAACTGCAGGACACATGAACATCGACATTTTGAACGCATATCGCAGTCCATGCTGTAAGGTACTTTAATTTATAATTAAGGTGCTGCTTGGACTACATATGGTTGAGGGTTGTAAGACTATGCAAAATAAGTTGCTTAAAAAAATTTTATTTTTTAAAGCACATGTTGTATTATTGAATATGAAAATATTCATAATACTAAATGCAAAAGATATATAAAACCTTTAAAAATGAATAAAATTCAGAGTATTTAAAATGTTTAATTTTTTATATTCTCTTTTATTTATTTAAGGGAAAGTCTAGCATAAAATATAATAAATTTATATTTAACATTCTAGAATTGCCTTTTTTTAAATAAAAAGATTTTTTGTTTTTATTATTTTGAAAGAAATGATTTTTATTCATGGTTTTGATATTTTTATTAAGATATATTTTTTTATATTCATACAACCTCAACTCATATGGGATTACCCCCTGAATTTAAGCATATTAATGAGGGGAGGAAAAGAAACTAACAAGGATTTTCTTAGTAGCGGCGAGCGAAAAGAAAATAGTTCAGCACTAAGTCACTTT
>CAKOFX010000079.1:0-2500 GCA_933228675.1 Stomorhina lunata
ATTATTTAGAGGAAGTAAAAGTCGTAACAAGGTTTCCGTAGGTGAACCTGCGGAAGGATCATTAATGTGATACCAACCGTTAAATACAAATATTATATATATATATATATATATATATAATAAAAAAAAAAAAAAAAAAACAATACAAATTGTAAATTTTACAATTTGTAAAATTTACAATTTGTGAATGTACTGGCATACAATTGTGTATCTCATACATTCTAAAACAAAAATATACAAAATAATATAGTTGTACTTGTATAATTCAAATATTATTAATTTGTTTTTATATAAGTTAAATTGTTTCATTTCGATGGGACTAAGACATTCGCAACATATATTTTGTATAAAAAAAAAAAAAAAAATTATTGAAGGAATTGATATATGCCAATTTAGTTTTTGGTGTATTTTTGATTTCTTTCAATAAACAAATTTTTGAATCTTTTATAAAATCAAAAAAAAAAAAAAATATCACTCTAAGCGGTGGATCACTTGGCTCATGGGTCGATGAAGAACGCAGCAAACTGTGCGTCATCGTGTGAACTGCAGGACACATGAACATCGACATTTTGAACGCATATCGCAGTCCATGCTGTAAGGTACTTTAATTTATAATTAAGGTGCTGCTTGGACTACATATGGTTGAGGGTTGTAAGACTATGCAAAATAAGTTGCTTAAAAAAATTTTATTTTTTAAAGCACATGTTGTATTATTGAATATGAAAATATTCATAATACTAAATGCAAAAGATATATAAAACCTTTAAAAATGAATAAAATTCAGAGTATTTAAAATGTTTAATTTTTTATATTCTCTTTTATTTATTTAAGGGAAAGTCTAGCATAAAATATAATAAATTTATATTTAACATTCTAGAATTGCCTTTTTTTAAATAAAAAGATTTTTTGTTTTTATTATTTTGAAAGAAATGATTTTTATTCATGGTTTTGATATTTTTATTAAGATATATTTTTTTATATTCATACAACCTCAACTCATATGGGATTACCCCCTGAATTTAAGCATATTAATGAGGGGAGGAAAAGAAACTAACAAGGATTTTCTTAGTAGCGGCGAGCGAAAAGAAAATAGTTCAGCACTAAGTCACTTTGTCTTTATGGCAAATGTGAGATGCAGTGTATGGAATGTCAAATTTCTAGTATGAGAAATTAACGATTTAAGTCCTTCTTAAATGAGGCCATTTACCCATAGAGGGTGCCAGGCCCGTATAACGTTAATGATTACTAGATGGCATTTCCAAAGAGTCGTGTTGCTTGATAGTGCAGCACTAAGTGGGTGGTAAACTCCATCTAAAACTAAATATAACCATGAGACCGATAGTAAACAAGTACCGTGAGGGAAAGTTGAAAAGAACTCTGAATAGAGAGTTAAATAGTACGTGAAACTGCTTAGAGGTTAAGCCCGATGAACCTGAATATCCATTATGGAAAATTCATCATTATGATTTTAATATTAATAATATTATAATAATGGTGTGCATTTTTTCCATAAAGGACATTGTAATCTATTAACATAAATATATTTATCATAAGATCGTTTACAAAAGTTTATTTGAATTATTTTGCTTGCAATTTAACAGAGAATAAATGTATTCGATTTGATAAAGTGTTGATAGATTTATATTATATAGTGCTTAAATATTTATATTTTATAATAGCATATTAATCATTGATTTTTATGTTTATTATATGCACTTATATGATTAACAATGCGAAAGATTCAGGATACCTTCGGGACCCGTCTTGAAACACGGACCAAGGAGTCTAACATATTTGCAAGTTATTGGGAATAAAAACCTAATAGCGAAATTAACATAACTTAATAATGGGATTAGTTTTTAGCCTATTTATAGTCTATTAATTCAATCCCGGGGCGTTCTATACAGTTATGTATAATAGTATTTATACTATTTATACCTCTAACTAGAGCGTACCTTGAGCATATATGCTGTGACCCGAAAGATGGTGAACTATACTTGATCAGGTTGAAGTCAGGGGAAACCCTGATGGAAGACCGAAACAGTTCTGACGTGCAAATCGATTGTCAGAATTGAGTATAGGGGCGAAAGACCAATCGAACCATCTAGTAGCTGGTTCCCTCCGAAGTTTCCCTCAGGATAGCTGGTGCATTTAAAAATTATGTAAAATAATCTTATCTGGTAAAGCGAATGATTAGAGGCCTTAGGGTCGAAACGATCTTAACCTATTCTCAAACTTTAAATGGGTAAGAACCTCACCTTTCTTGGTATGAAGGTTGTGGTTGTGATATAATGTGCCCAGTGGGCCACTTTTGGTAAGCAGAACTGGCGCTGTGGGATGAACCAAACGTAATGTTACGGTGCCCAAATTAACAACTCATACAGATACCATGAAAGGCGTTGGTTGCTTAAAACAGCAGGACGGTGGACATGGAAGTCGTAATCCGCTAAGGAGTGTGTAACAACTCACCTGCCGAAGCAACTAGCCCTTAAAATGGATG
>CAKOFX010000079.1:10000-12500 GCA_933228675.1 Stomorhina lunata
TCGATGGGACTAAGACATTCGCAACATATATTTTGTATAAAAAAAAAAAAAAAAATTATTGAAGGAATTGATATATGCCAATTTAGTTTTTGGTGTATTTTTGATTTCTTTCAATAAACAAATTTTTGAATCTTTTATAAAATCAAAAAAAAAAAAAAATATCACTCTAAGCGGTGGATCACTTGGCTCATGGGTCGATGAAGAACGCAGCAAACTGTGCGTCATCGTGTGAACTGCAGGACACATGAACATCGACATTTTGAACGCATATCGCAGTCCATGCTGTAAGGTACTTTAATTTATAATTAAGGTGCTGCTTGGACTACATATGGTTGAGGGTTGTAAGACTATGCAAAATAAGTTGCTTAAAAAAATTTTATTTTTTAAAGCACATGTTGTATTATTGAATATGAAAATATTCATAATACTAAATGCAAAAGATATATAAAACCTTTAAAAATGAATAAAATTCAGAGTATTTAAAATGTTTAATTTTTTATATTCTCTTTTATTTATTTAAGGGAAAGTCTAGCATAAAATATAATAAATTTATATTTAACATTCTAGAATTGCCTTTTTTTAAATAAAAAGATTTTTTGTTTTTATTATTTTGAAAGAAATGATTTTTATTCATGGTTTTGATATTTTTATTAAGATATATTTTTTTATATTCATACAACCTCAACTCATATGGGATTACCCCCTGAATTTAAGCATATTAATGAGGGGAGGAAAAGAAACTAACAAGGATTTTCTTAGTAGCGGCGAGCGAAAAGAAAATAGTTCAGCACTAAGTCACTTTGTCTTTATGGCAAATGTGAGATGCAGTGTATGGAATGTCAAATTTCTAGTATGAGAAATTAACGATTTAAGTCCTTCTTAAATGAGGCCATTTACCCATAGAGGGTGCCAGGCCCGTATAACGTTAATGATTACTAGATGGCATTTCCAAAGAGTCGTGTTGCTTGATAGTGCAGCACTAAGTGGGTGGTAAACTCCATCTAAAACTAAATATAACCATGAGACCGATAGTAAACAAGTACCGTGAGGGAAAGTTGAAAAGAACTCTGAATAGAGAGTTAAATAGTACGTGAAACTGCTTAGAGGTTAAGCCCGATGAACCTGAATATCCATTATGGAAAATTCATCATTATGATTTTAATATTAATAATATTATAATAATGGTGTGCATTTTTTCCATAAAGGACATTGTAATCTATTAACATAAATATATTTATCATAAGATCGTTTACAAAAGTTTATTTGAATTATTTTGCTTGCAATTTAACAGAGAATAAATGTATTCGATTTGATAAAGTGTTGATAGATTTATATTATATAGTGCTTAAATATTTATATTTTATAATAGCATATTAATCATTGATTTTTATGTTTATTATATGCACTTATATGATTAACAATGCGAAAGATTCAGGATACCTTCGGGACCCGTCTTGAAACACGGACCAAGGAGTCTAACATATTTGCAAGTTATTGGGAATAAAAACCTAATAGCGAAATTAACATAACTTAATAATGGGATTAGTTTTTAGCCTATTTATAGTCTATTAATTCAATCCCGGGGCGTTCTATACAGTTATGTATAATAGTATTTATACTATTTATACCTCTAACTAGAGCGTACCTTGAGCATATATGCTGTGACCCGAAAGATGGTGAACTATACTTGATCAGGTTGAAGTCAGGGGAAACCCTGATGGAAGACCGAAACAGTTCTGACGTGCAAATCGATTGTCAGAATTGAGTATAGGGGCGAAAGACCAATCGAACCATCTAGTAGCTGGTTCCCTCCGAAGTTTCCCTCAGGATAGCTGGTGCATTTAAAAATTATGTAAAATAATCTTATCTGGTAAAGCGAATGATTAGAGGCCTTAGGGTCGAAACGATCTTAACCTATTCTCAAACTTTAAATGGGTAAGAACCTCACCTTTCTTGGTATGAAGGTTGTGGTTGTGATATAATGTGCCCAGTGGGCCACTTTTGGTAAGCAGAACTGGCGCTGTGGGATGAACCAAACGTAATGTTACGGTGCCCAAATTAACAACTCATACAGATACCATGAAAGGCGTTGGTTGCTTAAAACAGCAGGACGGTGGACATGGAAGTCGTAATCCGCTAAGGAGTGTGTAACAACTCACCTGCCGAAGCAACTAGCCCTTAAAATGGATGGCGCTTAAGTTGTATACCTATACATTACCGCTAAAGTAGATGGTTTATGTTCAATTTCGGTTGGATTATAAACTTTGAAACTTTAGTGAGTAGGAGGGTACAATGGTGAGCATAGAAGTGTTTGGCGTAAGCCTGCATGGAGCTGCCATTGGCACAGATCTTGGTGGTAGTAGCAAATAATCGAATGAGACCTTGGAGGACTGAAGTGGAGAAGGGTTTCGTGTGAACAGTGGTTGATCACGAGTTAGTCGGTCCTAAGTTTAAGGCGAAAGCCGAAAATTTTCAAGTTATAATGAAAAACGTAAAAGTA
>CAKOFX010000079.1:20000-23167 GCA_933228675.1 Stomorhina lunata
GTGCTGCTTGGACTACATATGGTTGAGGGTTGTAAGACTATGCAAAATAAGTTGCTTAAAAAAATTTTATTTTTTAAAGCACATGTTGTATTATTGAATATGAAAATATTCATAATACTAAATGCAAAAGATATATAAAACCTTTAAAAATGAATAAAATTCAGAGTATTTAAAATGTTTAATTTTTTATATTCTCTTTTATTTATTTAAGGGAAAGTCTAGCATAAAATATAATAAATTTATATTTAACATTCTAGAATTGCCTTTTTTTAAATAAAAAGATTTTTTGTTTTTATTATTTTGAAAGAAATGATTTTTATTCATGGTTTTGATATTTTTATTAAGATATATTTTTTTATATTCATACAACCTCAACTCATATGGGATTACCCCCTGAATTTAAGCATATTAATGAGGGGAGGAAAAGAAACTAACAAGGATTTTCTTAGTAGCGGCGAGCGAAAAGAAAATAGTTCAGCACTAAGTCACTTTGTCTTTATGGCAAATGTGAGATGCAGTGTATGGAATGTCAAATTTCTAGTATGAGAAATTAACGATTTAAGTCCTTCTTAAATGAGGCCATTTACCCATAGAGGGTGCCAGGCCCGTATAACGTTAATGATTACTAGATGGCATTTCCAAAGAGTCGTGTTGCTTGATAGTGCAGCACTAAGTGGGTGGTAAACTCCATCTAAAACTAAATATAACCATGAGACCGATAGTAAACAAGTACCGTGAGGGAAAGTTGAAAAGAACTCTGAATAGAGAGTTAAATAGTACGTGAAACTGCTTAGAGGTTAAGCCCGATGAACCTGAATATCCATTATGGAAAATTCATCATTATGATTTTAATATTAATAATATTATAATAATGGTGTGCATTTTTTCCATAAAGGACATTGTAATCTATTAACATAAATATATTTATCATAAGATCGTTTACAAAAGTTTATTTGAATTATTTTGCTTGCAATTTAACAGAGAATAAATGTATTCGATTTGATAAAGTGTTGATAGATTTATATTATATAGTGCTTAAATATTTATATTTTATAATAGCATATTAATCATTGATTTTTATGTTTATTATATGCACTTATATGATTAACAATGCGAAAGATTCAGGATACCTTCGGGACCCGTCTTGAAACACGGACCAAGGAGTCTAACATATTTGCAAGTTATTGGGAATAAAAACCTAATAGCGAAATTAACATAACTTAATAATGGGATTAGTTTTTAGCCTATTTATAGTCTATTAATTCAATCCCGGGGCGTTCTATACAGTTATGTATAATAGTATTTATACTATTTATACCTCTAACTAGAGCGTACCTTGAGCATATATGCTGTGACCCGAAAGATGGTGAACTATACTTGATCAGGTTGAAGTCAGGGGAAACCCTGATGGAAGACCGAAACAGTTCTGACGTGCAAATCGATTGTCAGAATTGAGTATAGGGGCGAAAGACCAATCGAACCATCTAGTAGCTGGTTCCCTCCGAAGTTTCCCTCAGGATAGCTGGTGCATTTAAAAATTATGTAAAATAATCTTATCTGGTAAAGCGAATGATTAGAGGCCTTAGGGTCGAAACGATCTTAACCTATTCTCAAACTTTAAATGGGTAAGAACCTCACCTTTCTTGGTATGAAGGTTGTGGTTGTGATATAATGTGCCCAGTGGGCCACTTTTGGTAAGCAGAACTGGCGCTGTGGGATGAACCAAACGTAATGTTACGGTGCCCAAATTAACAACTCATACAGATACCATGAAAGGCGTTGGTTGCTTAAAACAGCAGGACGGTGGACATGGAAGTCGTAATCCGCTAAGGAGTGTGTAACAACTCACCTGCCGAAGCAACTAGCCCTTAAAATGGATGGCGCTTAAGTTGTATACCTATACATTACCGCTAAAGTAGATGGTTTATGTTCAATTTCGGTTGGATTATAAACTTTGAAACTTTAGTGAGTAGGAGGGTACAATGGTGAGCATAGAAGTGTTTGGCGTAAGCCTGCATGGAGCTGCCATTGGCACAGATCTTGGTGGTAGTAGCAAATAATCGAATGAGACCTTGGAGGACTGAAGTGGAGAAGGGTTTCGTGTGAACAGTGGTTGATCACGAGTTAGTCGGTCCTAAGTTTAAGGCGAAAGCCGAAAATTTTCAAGTTATAATGAAAAACGTAAAAGTAAAATTTTACATTAGTAATTAAACACTTGAATAATTTTGAACGAAAGGGAATACGGTTCCAATTCCGTAACCTGTTGAGTATCCGTTTGTTATTAAATATGGGCCTTGTGCTCATCCTGGCAACAGGAACGACCATAAAGAAGCCGTCGAGAGATATCGGAAGAGTTTTCTTTTCTGTTTTATAGTCGTACTACCATGGAAGTCTTTCGAAGAGAGATATGGTAGATGGACTAGAAGAGCATGACATTTACTGTTGTGTCGATATTTTCTCCTCGGACCTTGAAAATTTATGGTGGGGACACGCAAACTTCTCAACAGGCCGTACCAATATCCGCAGCTGGTCTCCAAGGTGAAGAGTCTCTAGTCGATAGAATAATGTAGGTAAGGGAAGTCGGCAAATTAGATCCGTAACTTCGGGATAAGGATTGGCTCTGAAGATTGAGATAGTCGGGCTTGATTGGGAAGCAATAACATGGTTTATGTACTCGTTCTGGGTAAATAGAGATTCTCGGATCTTGTTCCCCGGATAGTAGTTACGTAGCCAATTGTGGAACTTTCTTGCTAAAATTTTTAGGGGATTATCGCAAGATATATTCCTTTTAAATTATAACGACTATCAATTAACAATCAATTCAGAACTGGCACGGACTTGGGGAATCCGACTGTCTAATTAAAACAAAGCATTGTGATGGCCCTAACGGGTGTTGACACAATGTGATTTCTGCCCAGTGCTCTGAATGTCAAAGTGAAGAAATTCAAGTAAGCGCGGGTAAACGGCGGGAGTAACTATGACTCTCTTAAGGTAGCCAAATGCCTCGTCATCTAATTAGTGACGCGCATGAATGGATTAACGAGATTCCTACTGTCCCTATCTACTCAGTTTGATAGTTTGACTTGTAGTGTACGGACGTGTTTTACTTGTGCGGAGTTTTAATATTTAGTGAAGTGCGATTCAGTGCTAGTTTAAATAGTTTTTTC
>CAKOFX010000081.1:0-22799 GCA_933228675.1 Stomorhina lunata
GGGGGAATTAGCGGGGGTTTCAAAGTTTTAATTTATTTAGGTTATTATCTTTTGGCTGTTCGGGATACACTAACTTGTGTTACAATATTCTTTTAACTTTTAATTTGCGGTAACTTAAAGAAAGGAAGATGTAAGCAACGGCTGAATACAAAGAGAGCGCAATTAATTGGAAAGTTCCAAGCCTCTCTTTGTACACTGTGCTTATTACAATTACTTAAAAATAAGATTTATATTTGTTCATCCCGCCCCCCTTGCTGTAGTTAAAGGGATATTACATTTTCTTTTTTTTTATATAGAAAATTCAGTCTTATACTAAGGTATATAATTGCAATTCAACTTGATTATAATTCAAAAAAAATACTCATATCTAGATAATACATTGTTAAATTTTAGAATATGTATATAATAATATATATAAAGAAAAAAAATGTTTAGGTACAGCAAGTGTACATATAAGGATATATTTAAATACCAAATGTGCCAATAATTGTCCAACCAAGGACGGTGTCTTGGGCCATCGGGGTACCAACAGTTTCGGGTTGAAGACTAGCCTTAATTAGTCGGGGATATATATCGGCACCCAATATGAAGTTGATATGTTCGTCAACATGAAAATAGGAATCTGCGAGACGCAGATTTGTGTAAAACGATGTGACTCTTTCGTCGACTTTCTCTTTGGGTTGTTTTCGAGGAAGGTCATCGACAATTTTAACGTTTAGGTTAAAAATAAGTGAAGCATCAAAATGTGGGTCGTAGTCGTATCTTACACCACCGGTCTGAACCAATTCTTTCTTCTGTAAGCTTATAGCGTTCGATCAGAAATGCTGCAATAGAGCTGACCTCCTCACAGGGGTTTAACAAACCTCTCACTTTCCGCCATTGCTCACCCAATTCAATTTTTACCACTACAGTGGGGAGATGGGTAACTGGGCGCGATCTGGTAGTGGTTCTAGGAGTATGGTCGGCTTTTCGGTTTTCTTGCAGCCGTTGATGACGGTGAAGAAGCGAGTGGTGTTTCCCTTTACACTGTCGACAGCGATCCGAGCTACGACACCGGCTAATGAGGTGCGAGTGTGCCAGGCAATTCTCGCAGTATCGATGACGTTTTACGACTTTAAGTTTGTCAGTCACATTCATTCGTTTAAATTTGATGCATCTTCTTAATGGGTGGTCTTGACGACAAAGGCGGCAATCGTGTGATACTCGGGAACGATGTTGACGGTCGTTTCTTCTCTCCAAGGGCGAACGGCTGCGGCGGAGTTGACGGGGCATGGTATTTGCTGTAAGTAAAAAAAGTAATGTATTAGAGTTGTTCGAGGTTGGGGGGGGTAATACTAATTTAACTATTGGCCTAGTAACGATGCCATTGGCAGTTCGTACTTCGGCGACTCTTATATGATCATCAGAACCTCGAATGACCTTTTCAATGCGACCTAGCCGCCATTGAGTTGGGGGTAAGTTATCTTGTCTTATTATGACAAGATAGCCTATAGCATAGTCTCGCTGTGGGTGTTTCCATTTAAAACGTTTGTGGAGCTCTTTGAGGTATTCCTCTT
This sequence comes from Stomorhina lunata, assembly GCA_933228675.1. NCBI lineage: Eukaryota > Metazoa > Arthropoda > Insecta > Diptera > Rhiniidae > Stomorhina > Stomorhina lunata. The sequence continues at coordinate 1,557 of CAKOFX010000081.1, forward strand.
TCCATCTTGCAGCGAAATGATGATGTAGAACTTTTAATTTCTGCCAACGATTGACGTAGCTTAAAGAGTGGTCTGTAATGAACAAATTTCTAATTGTATACGTTTTTCTAGTTTGCTACAAAAATATTGTTATTTTATTTTGAAACAAATGTTCGACAAAAGACAATTGAAGATGTTAAAGTCTATTGACAGCTCTATCCCAAGATACATGGACGATTAGGAGCCATTGAAGCCACTAGCGGTCAGTCGGGTGGGGGGGATCTTGTCCTAGGATCTTAGGTACCAAATAGATAAAATCTGCTACATAAATATATTATTATAGACTCCTGAACAAAATTAAAACAATGATATGGGCACAAATTGATCTCTATACGTACTCAATGCTGGTAATAAAAATCCCTTTTAGATCAATATGAAAAGAAACTGAAAAAAAAATAATAAAATTTTTCACCTATTGCAAAACCAAAGTTTTTCTAATATCTATCCGAGATGTTATGGGATAGATATGCGCCTCTTAACCCTCCCTACCTTGATCTTATTGACGCTAAAAAATGCTAAGACCCCAAATTCTATCCGAACACTATCTCCTCACATCACGAAGTAAGAAAACTGTTAGAAAATTAGTTTTTCATGTTGAAATTCATTTTATTGTTATAAAAAAAAAAATATAAATCCTCCAAAGTTTTAAAGAAAACGCTTAAATTTAATCTATCACATACTTAAAAGTACTTAAGGTAACGTAAGAAGACTTTCAATAAATGGAAAAAAAGGTTGGGTGATTAATACTCGCAATTTACAGAAAGAAAAAAAAATATTTAAAAAATTCAAATTAATAAGCAAAATCTACCATAAACTCTTTTTTCGATTTACATCAGTTGGTAAATCTTAACAAAAACACAAATAAAAAAAATATCAATCTCAATTAAACAATGCAATTCTAATTTTCACTAACTTCACTTATTAGATTTTAAATTTGAAATGTTAAATAAAATGAAAATATTGTGAACTTTATAAGTTACATAAATTTAAATTATTATGAAACTAAGACTTTTTTCTTTTTACTAAATGAATAACTAACGATTAATGATCAAATATTTACATTACTGTTTTAACATAGTATGTTCTTAGCAAAGACACAGATCCAAAAATGTTATGTAAATAATTTAATGTTAACAAATTTTGCTTAGAGCAATCACTGTTAAAAGTTAACAGTGGTGATGCCGATTAAAATTTATTTTCTTAAAACGCTGATGTGTCTTCGCTAAATGCATACAAATGTACATTCAGAAACGGATTATTTTTTTTCTCACTCACCACTTGTAGATATGTATGTATGTAGATTTCAGCTTTCGTAGAGGCCTCTGCAATGCTGGAGAATAATTTTTAATTATGTAGGTAAGAGAATGATCATTAATAAGGTGATTCCAAATAATTAAGATGACTTAATTTTAATCTAAATTAAAAATTAAAAGAAATTATTAAATACATAACGACTATATAAAATAACCAAAAATTAAACTTCCGGCGCTATGTAAAGAAGGGAATTTTACTTTTTATCTTGCTTTAGTAGATTTTTAGGCTTTAATGAATTTAGTTTTTGTTTTAATGATAGAGTGGGTAAAATATTTCACTTTTTATTAGGAACGCCCTAATAATCTAGACTTTAGATTTTTTTTCAAATCACTTCCTTATAGCATTTACATACATTTTTAGTAAATTGTTGTTTTTAGATTTTAAAATTTTTAGAAAATTTCAGCAAAAACTTATAGACAAATATTCATTAATTATTAGTTTCAATTTTATAAAAAAAAATATTTAGTTTAAATTTTTTTTTTTTAGCAAATTGTTATTAGTTTTAGGGAAATTTTTTATAAAAAAAAAATATATTTAGTTTAATTTTTTTTAACAAATTGTTATTAGTTTTAAGGAAAATTTTGTTTTTTTTTTATGAAGTTTAATTTTAGGTTATTTTTTCCACTATTTCACAAAACTCTTGTTACATGTAATTCTTGCACTTTTAACCACTAAATAATGATGATATATTTCTCAGGAACTTTGTGTAAATTTTCTTTTATATTACCAAAAAATTCTGGAACCGATTTTGTATTTTGGTGTTGGTGATAATAAGTTGATATTTTGGGTTGATAGGTAAAAATTAAATAATTTAATTCCATCACAATAATTTATTAATTAAAAGATTTTTAATGTTGCGAGTTGAATTATTTAATGAAAATGATGTTACAATCTGCCTCTCTTTGTTCTCCTTTCTTCTTCTTCTGTTTTCTGGAGGAATTAAAAGCTCTTAATACATAATCCGACTCACATATAAATTATCAAAAATATTTCTGAGCGCTAGAGATCGAATTCTTCTGAGCGCTGAAGATCGCTGTCTCATATGTTTTTATAAATGTGCCAAAAATAAAACACAGTGGTGGCCCACTATATGAGTCCACCACAAAGAAAATACCGTTTTGACAAGCCTATATAAATAAATGATTTATATTGTAGAAAAAATTTATTATTTCAATTTAACAAACAAAATTACCTTTTTTTTTTATATAATTTTATGAAGATTTAGTGAGAAAAATATTGTTTTAAGATTAACCGAATATCAGGAAGTAAAATTATAAGAAGAAATTTTACACCAAAAATTATTTTCAGCCACCAACTGGGAAGTTATACAAGTTGCAGTTTTTTTTTTAATTGTCTATTTTTTTATAGAAATATAATTAAAAAAAATGGTTTTTATAGACTTTAAGCAAAATCTCCACAGTTACCTTGAAAGGATTGTATCTACGGTTTACAGATGAAAACTGTTGTTGTGGGCAGAAAATTCACTAAATAGGATTCAAAGTAAAGTTTGTTAGGAATCCTTAGGCAATCCACTAGATTTCGTACATTGTAATATTTCCAGCAATTATCTGTTGATTTTTGCAGATATTGAATAAAAACCCATTTTCAAAGATTTATAATATTGCCAAAATTACCTTCAATTTCCGGTACTGGACAAGTGGCTATATACACTTGCATGAACTCAATTTTTAACAATTTTTTTTTTCACTTTTATTACATTAAAGATTTTGCGCTGTTACCAGAGAGAAGGTGTTAATGCCTTCGAAGTTGACCGGAAAAGAATTTGCTAGTGGTTTAATCTTCTTAATAACACCTCTGTTTTAAGACCAAGATCTTAATAATTACCAGATGGTTGCACATTACTTGTCAAAAATAATGAAAAAATTCGTAAATTTGGGGACACTTTAATTAGGTGTTTAAAGAACCTTATTACCTTCTATGAAACTAAGAGTTTAATTAATGAAATGAGTAATGAAAATCGTTAATGAAAATGGCAAAATAGTTTAAAGAAAAGCATAAAAATAACAGAATTTACTCATAAGCTTATTGATGATAATATTTAATTATTTATACCCAAAACTCAATACTAAAATTTTGTTTCAAAAAGAATTGTAATGAAATAGGCTTATTTGTGAGTGTGTGTGAGATCAAATTGATTTGTTAATCAACAGAAATATTTTAGCTTCGCCAACAACCTGAGCAATGCTAAGGAACATTTAGTTTTGTCACACTTGCTTAGGGCGAATGTTGCCAAAACAATATAATAGAAACATGTTGCTAATAAAAGTTGAGTATTTTTATTAATAAAAAGAAAAATTCGAATGTATAGACTAGATAGCTATTAAAAATTTTACACTTTGAAAAAGATATCTAAAAAGAAAAATTTGAAATATAAAATTGAAAACATTTTAAAATCTTGCATTACAAACCGCATAATACTGGTTTTTGAACTGCAGTATTAGGAGGAAGCAAGATTATGTGCGCAAATCTTTTGCGTGATATGTCCCTAATATTTTGCCAGCTTCATCTTCTAGAATATAGTAGTTGTTTCCCACTTTTTCTTTTATCTTAGATTTGAGAAAACTTGGAGCAAGTTTCGCGTTGAATTTCTTTTCAAAATTTGATTGAGCGAAATTCCTTCTATAAACCAATTGACCAACGTCATAAGAAATAGGCCTAGCCCGCAAATTATATTGATTTTTATTTTTTTCATAAGCTCGACTAATATGTTTTTGAATATTGCTATGGACCAGCTGAAGTCTATCATCTTTTTCCAATTTTGATAGAGGTTCGTCTAACATGTTTAATTTCCTCAATAAGGCATATGAGCTACCATGTGTTACCATTTCCTGACCAAACAATGCGTGATATGGAGAAATTTGAATGGTTTGGTGGAATGAATTCCGTAACGCGCAACTAATTAAACTTAAGTTTTTGTCCCATAGAGTCTGATCATTCTTAAGATACGACCTAATACCTGCAATAATGGACCTATTTACTTTCTCCGAGGCATTTGACTGGGGAGAATAAATAGCTGTATATACGTGTTGAATACCTAAATCTGATAAAAATTTCTTAAACTCGATGGCTTTAAATTGAGAACCATTGTCACTCACCAGCGTCTCAGGAACACCATAAATATGAAAAATGTGTTCTAAGAGATATTTTTGTATAACAGCTGAGGTGAACTTTTTAAGGGGACATAACCAGTGGAATTTAGACATGTGATCAAGAACTATGAAAATGCCTATGTTACCTTGTTTACTGCGTGGGTAAGGTCCTAATATGTCCACATAAAGTCGCTGGAAAGGTCTCAAAGTTATCACTTGATTTCCCATATTGGGTTTTAAAACAATATTGGGCGCTTTGCATTCTTTACAGGTTTCGCATAAACTAACAAATTTTCTAACATCACGGACAAGTCCAGGCCAAAAAAAATTTCTTCGGATCAGTTCCAGAGTCTTAACCATACCTCCATGGGCTGCAATTGGGGAGTTGTGAAATCGAGAAATTATACCTTGTCTAAGATTTTCGGGTATCCATAGTTTCCATGAATTATTGTCCTCATTTGAATTTCCTGTATAGTTGGTAGTTCGAATATATACATAATCATCTATGATCTTAATATCTGGGAATTTAGATGGGTTATTATTGATTTTATTTTTTAAGTCCAAGTAGTCAGGGTCTTTGAAATGGGGAGAAAGTAAATCTATTTCTGGTTCGGAAAACTCAATGGATGCTATTTCTTCGAATGGTATTCTGGACAGCGCGTCTGGTACCACATGGTCTTTCCCTTTACGATGACTGATTGTAAATTTGTAACCTTGTAATTTCCATACCCATCTAGCCAACCTGCCTGTTACATCCTGCTGTTTCATAAGCCATACTAATGACGAATGGTCAGTCACCACCTCAAATTCTTGAAGTTCCAGATAGCATCTGAACTTCTTGATTGCCTCTAGCGCTGCCAAGCATTCGCGTTCGGTGACACTATAGTTGCGTTGGGCAGAATTCAGCTTCTTTGACATGAAAGCTATGGGCTTTTCATGACCATCATCATCTAACTGCACCAACACAGCACCGATGCCATAGTCGCTTGCGTCGCATTGTAAAATGAATTTCTTAGAAAAGTCAGGATTAACAAGAACAGGGGCAGATGTAAGAAGGTCCTTAATTTTTTCAAATGAATTCTGAGCCTCTGGGGTCCAGTTGAATTTTCGCTTGGTGGATAATACTTCAGTTATAGGAAACACAATTGTTGAAAAATTAGCTACGAACCTGCGGTACCAACCGGCAAGTCCTAGAAAACCTCGAACCTGTTTCAAATTTTTGGGTATAGGCCAGTTCCTAATAGATTCTACTTTCTCTGGGTCAGTTTTTATTCCGCCATTTCCGATTATATAGCCTAAGTAATTAACTTCGGTAACACAAAATTTTGACTTCGTAATGTTCAAAGTCAGGTTAGCTTTCCGAAATTCTTCTGCTATACGTACTAAAATTACTAAATGGGAGCCAAAGTCTTCTGAGACTATAATCAAATCATCAAGATAGCCAAATACAGTGTGACGAAGATCTGGTGGTATCAAACTGTCCATGAGGCGGCACATTGTGGATGGGGCATTACAAAGCCCGAAGGGCATAACCACAAATTGGTATAATGGCCTTCCGGGAACAGTGAAAGCTGTGAGCGGCTTCGCTTCTTCAGCAATGCCAATCTGCCATTACGCATCCTTTAGGTCTAACTTCGTGATGATGTTTGCTTTAGGCAACCTGGAGAGAATTCCCTCAATATTGGGCAACGGGTACGCGTCCTTCTTCGTGACCTCATTAAGTTTTCTGGCATCTAAGCATAGTCTCACTTTGTTCGGTTTTACTACCAGTCTCATCGGAGAACTCCATGGTGATGTCGATGGCTCTATAACTCCTAGCTCTAACATCCGATCGATTTCCTTGAACATCAGCTTTTCAACAGCAGGTGACACGGGGTAAAATCGCTGTTTTACCGGCTTAGCACTACCAACTTCTATCGTATGTTGAATAAGACTTGTTCGGCCCAAACCTTGCTGTTCAAAATTTGGGAATAGGGCGATGATAGCGGAAAGCTGTTGTTTCTGACAAGAGGTTAGAGGATAGTCATTACCAACAGTTATGGGAACTAACAAATTATCATTAGAAATCAAATCCGAAACAATTTTAGGTGGATTTGTATCGATGGACGAACAGGCTATGTTGTCAAAAATCTGTGGGGCTAAATTAAAAACTTTCCAAAAATCTAAACCTAAAATAAGTCTTTGCGTGATTGACGGAATGACTAATATTTTTAACTGTTTTGTCATGTCCTTAAAGGTAACATTGACAGACAAAAATCCTAAAACTTTTTGTTTACTACCGTCCGCAGTCTTCACAAAAGTTTTCAGTTGACTAAATTCTTTAAATTGGGTAAAATCAAAATGAGCTAAATCGGAGCCTATGCAGGAAATATTTGCTCCTGTGTCCAAGAGACCAAATTCGGAAAAAGATAAAAACTTCACTGGGGCATAAAAACGTTTATCTAGAGAATTATTTATAATCGACGATATAATAAATTTGGAGCTAAATTTACGATTTTTGAAATAAATACGGAACCTTTTGGTTGATCGTTTTTGTTTCGATGAAGGCAAATCACTAAGAGCACATATCTTAAATATTTCCTTACGTCTTTCTAAATATTTTTTCCATCTTATATGGTATGGTACTATTGTATGCAAATTTATGTGGTTATTTTCAAAATTAGTTTTAACATTGGTATCAATATTTTCATTTTTTCCAATATTTTCAATTTCACGTTTTAAAATTTTTATATTTTCTTTATTCAATGTGTGATTCTCGTTTTCATTGTTCAAATAATTTCCATTTATGGTCGATTCTGGGGATTTTGCTGAGCTAGCCGGTTTTTTGATGCAATAAGCTTTTTATTAGCACAATTTGTGCACTGCGGTTTGTAGGTATTTTTCAGCCCACACCCATAGCAAAACACATTTCTAGACTCCAAACAATCCTCCCAGTGATGACCTGGTTGCTCGCAATTCCAGCACTTGAAAACTTGTGGAGTTCGTTCAATGGCGTCCACAGAAATTTCTGGTTCAGATTCGGAAACCTCATTAGAAAAATCAACTTCGGCCACTTGACGTTTTTGAGGAAAATTTTGGGCATATTTATTAGTTAAACCTTTACGGAAGTAGTCCAATTCCATTAGATTCTCTCTCATCTGAACTAGTTTCCTCAAGTGTGCAATTGAATACACCGGCACATACAGCAATTCATGACGGATTTCCGGTCTTAAATTCCTAGTCAATATTTCAACCAACTCTGATTCTGGCAATGGTGTTGACAGACGGTCTAACAGAACACAGACAGACTCATAATACGACTCAAATGTTTCATTCGCTTTCATTTTTCTATTTCGGATCTCCTCGTGAATGTCAAAACGTGACTTAAACTCTTTGTACTGATGTTTAAGCGCTTCACAAAACTCACTCCAATCAACTACTTCGACTTGCTTGTGATAGCGCCAATACCAATCACGAGCACGACCAGCCAATAAAATATGTAAATTTCTACATATTAAACGAAAATCATTATTAAAATTTTCTTTCGTTAAGCAACGTACTCTATATAAAAATTCGTCAACAGATATTCCATTACTGGATCCATCAAACTTGATGTTCCAATTTTGGATTATTGAAGTAATTTTATCTGCGCGAATTGCGAAATTTTCATCAAAAGTTAAATTATATGGAAGTTGTCGTGAGGCTGGACGAACTTGAGAATAGTTATTATTTCTTACTTGAGCTTGAGAAGTAGCTGATTGTTGAAAGTTTAGATTATTGTCAGACGTTTGAGGATTTTGAACGAAATTTAAGTTTTGTAACAAACGAGTAACAGTGTTCTCAATTATATTATTCAAGTTAGAGTAATCAATATTTCTGGAATTATTTCCATTAGGATTCCGAATATTTTGATTTGGTCTATTAGTATGTGGTGTATTTACGGTGTTAGAATGATTTAAATTTCTCTGTGGAGGAGAATCATCAACAAGATTCGATGGATTGTTCAAATTCAACAAAGGAGTATGTGGCTCATTAAATAAGTTTTTGGCATTACTCCTGGTATTGTATTGTTTTGCCATAGCACCTCGAGGTCTACCACAAGTAGGTGGCTTAGACTTATCAACAAATTGAACATCTTGAATATGATAACTCTTAAGTTCAGCAAGTGAGCAAGGACGTTTACACGATGGACAATCGGATGCAATTGCTAAATGATTCTCAATACAAGCGCGGTGAAACGCATGATTGCATTCCGAGATATTCAAGCAGTCTTGCCCTTCGGACAATTTTTCGTTACAAATTTTGCAAAATTGATCTGAATTTGAACCCGAAGGCTGTGCAGGTGTTGGTGGAAGAGGTGATCGTTCCATCATTATAACAACAATAAAAAAAAAATGAAAAATAAACCAAAACAGAATCTTTTGCAGAGTTGAAAATTGTATAAATTTAGTTTAAACGTGAAGTAAATTTTTTTTAAAATAGTAATAGTAATACCAAAACTTAAACAATGAAAAAAAATGTTATATATATAGAAGTATAAATTTCCGGAAATTCTTAAGAAAAACCGTTTATTTGAAATTAATTAGAATATTTGCTTTATTTGAATTAAAACAATTGAAGAAAAAAAATTATAAAAGCTATGGAAAATTAAGAAAACTATTAATGAGTGGAAGTAAAAACTCAAATAAATTTAATGTTTTTCCAGAAATTTGAAAAAAAAAAAGATTTTTATGATAATTGCAAATGATAATTAAGTTAGATTCGAAAAAAAAAAAAAAGTTTGTAGAATTGTAAAAATAATTCAATAAAATCAAAGAAACAAAATTTATAGTATATATATGTATATAGTTAAGACTAAACAATATTGAAAAATATTAAAAAAAAAACAATGTTTGGAGATAGATGAAAATCAGATTATTCAAACGGATTGATTGTTGGCAACGAATAATCAAAATGTGAAATAAATCCAAAATGAAAATTAATTGAAAATTTATGTGAGAGAAAAATATATTAAAAGTTTTTTTTTATTTAATCTACGAAAAAAAATAAATGAGCAAGTTTAACGAAATTTTATCTAAAAAATTAGAAAAATTAATTATAGAGTCCAATTGAGAACAATCGATAAATAGTGAAATTATGAAAACACAAAAAAAATGTGTAAGCCATTTACTTAACTTTTAATAGTTAAGTGTATATATAAAATCTAAAAGCAAATTCAATTAAAAGAATAAAATATCCAAAGGATTTTCCAATTGTTTAAAAAAAGCAAAGCAAGAATCAAAATTTAAGTTTTTAAATTTTTGAACGCAAATTATCTCATTAATGAAGATAATGTTATAAAAACAACAAAATATAACTTAAAAAAAAACAAAAATTGTATTTTAACAATAATTTCCAAAAATCAAAGTTTAAGTAATTTAATAAAAATAATCGTAAGAAATATTTCACTAATTAATTAGTAAATAAAAAATAAAAAAAATCAAAAAATATAACAATCAATGAACTTCGTTTTCTTACTTTGATGAGAGTGGATGAGATGTGTTGGTAAAAAAAAAACAAAAACTTTGGATATAAAATAGGTGAATGGGAATAAAAATCTGGTTTATTGAGTTTGAAAAAAAATTTATTAGCTTTCCATCTAATGAACAAACCGATATTCTAACGATTGGGTACTATATTAAACTGATCTTAACGGACAATGAATTGCAGAATCACATCATTTACATTGTTAATCCAGGGAAAAATCAGGATATCGATAACGAAGTTACAAAAAAAAAACAAAAACTAATAAACTTTTCCAAACTGCTATAAAATCTTTACACTTGTATGAAATCTATATCTACAATCAAAAGGATATCAAGGACATTACTGGTCGATATACCCAAACCTTTAGCCTCAGATAATCGAAGTCCTAGCAACTCTTGATATTATTTGAAAACTAGTTTTTGAAAGTATACAAATCCAAAAATCTTATATGTTGCTGAAAGCTAAATTAAGTAAAAATAAATAATAGGAAATGGTGTAGAGCCAAGAAATTCAAAATTTGTGGTTGTAAAACAATATGTCAAATATTCTCGGGCCCCACGTTGGGCGCCAATTTATGTAATGAACAAATTTCTAATTGTATACGTTTTTCTAGTTTGCTACAAAAATATTGTTATTTTATTTTGAAACAAATGTTCGACAAAAGACAATTGAAGATGTTAAAGTCTATTGACAGCTCTATCCCAAGATACATGGACGATTAGGAGCCATTGAAGCCACTAGCGGTCAGTCGGGTGGGGGGGATCTTGTCCTAGGATCTTAGGTACCAAATAGATAAAATCTGCTACATAAATATATTATTATAGACTCCTGAACAAAATTAAAACAATGATATGGGCACAAATTGATCTCTATACGTACTCAATGCTGGTAATAAAAATCCCTTTTAGATCAATATGAAAAGAAACTGAAAAAAAAAATAATAAAATTTTTCACCTATTGCAAAACCAAAGTTTTCTAATATCTATCCGAGATGTTATGGGATAGATATGCGCCTCTTAACCCTCCCTACCTTGATCTTATTGACGCTAAAAAATGCTAAGACCCCAAATTCTATCCGAACACTATCTCCTCACATCACGAAGTAAGAAAACTGTTAGAAAATTAGTTTTTCATGTTGAAATTCATTTTATTGTTATAAAAAAAATATAAATCCTCCAAAGTTTTAAAGAAAACGCTTAAATTTAATCTATCACATACTTAAAAGTACTTAAGGTAACGTAAGAAGACTTTCAATAAATGGAAAAAAAGATTGGGTGATTAATACTCGCAATTTACAGAAAGAAAAAAAATATTTAAAAAATTCAAATTAATAAGCAAAATCTACCATAAACTCTTTTTTCGATTTACATCAGTTGGTAAATCTTAACAAAAACACAAATAAAAAAAATATCAATCTCAATTAAACAATGCAATTCTAATTTTCACTAACTTCACTTATTAGATTTTAAATTTGAAATGTTAAATAAAATGAAAATATTGTGAACTTTATAAGTTACATAAATTTAAATTATTATGAAACTTAGACTTTTTTCTTTTTACTAAATGAATAACTAACGATTAATGATCAAATATTTACATTACTGTTTTAACATAGTATGTTCTTAGCAAAGACACAGATCCAAAAATGTTATGTAAATAATTTAATGTTAACAAATTTTGCTTAGAGCAATCACTGTTAAAAGTTAACAGTGGTGATGCCGATTAAAATTTATTTTCTTAAAACGCTGATGTGTCTTCGCTAAATGCATACAAATGTACATTCAGAAACGGATTTATTTTTTTCTCACTCACCACTTGCATGTAGATATGTATGTATGTAGATTTCAGCTTTCGTAGAGGCCTCTGCAATGCTGGAGAATAATTTTTAATTATGTAGGTAAGAGAATGATCATTAATAAGGTGATTCCAAATAATTAAGATGACTTAATTTTAATCTAAATTAAAAATTAAAAGAAATTATTAAATACATAACGACTATATAAAATAACCAAAAATTAAACTTCCGGCGCTATGTAAAGAAGGGAATTTTACTTTTTATCTTGCTTTAGTAGATTTTTAGGCTTTAATGAATTTAGTTTTTGTTTTAATGATAGAGTGGGTAAAATATTTCACTTTTTATTAGGAACGCCCTAATAATCTAGACTTTAGATTTTTTTTCAAATCACTTCCTTATAGCATTTACATACATTTTTAGTAAATTGTTGTTTTTAGATTTTAAACTTTTTAGAAAATTTCAGCAAAAACTTATAGACAAATATTCATTAATTATTAGTTTCAATTTTATAAAAAAAAATATTTAGTTTAAATTTTTTTTTTTTAGCAAATTGTTATTAGTTTTAGGGAAATTTTTTATAAAAAAAAAATATATTTAGTTTAATTTTTTTTAGCAAATTGTTATTAGTTTTAAGGAAAATTTTGTTTTTTTTTATGAAGTTTAATTTTAGGTTATTTTTTCCACTATTTCACAAAACACTTGTTACATGTAATTCTTGCACTTTTAACCACTAAATAATGATGATATATTTCTCAGGAACTTTGTGTAAATTTTCTTTTATATTACCAAAAAATTCTGGAACCGATTTTGTATTTTGGTGTTGGTGATAATAAGTTGATATTTTGGGTTGATAGGTAAAAATTAAATAAATTAATTCCATCACAATAATTTATTAATTAAAAGATTTTTAATGTTGCGAGTTGAATTATTTAATGAAAATGATGTTACAATCTGCCTCTCTTTGTTCTCCTTTCTTCTTCTTCTGTTTTCTGGAGGAATTGAAAGCTCTTAATACATAATCCGACTCACATATAAATTATCAAAAATATTTCTGAGCGCTAGAGATCGAATTCTTCTGAGCGCTGAAGATCGCTGTCTCATATGTTTTTATAAATGTGCCAAAAATAAAACACAGTGGTGGCCCACTATATGAGTCCACCACAAAGAAAATACCGTTTTGACAAGCCTATATAAATAAATGATTTATATTGTAGAAAAAATTTATTATTTCAATTTAACAAACAAAATTACCTTTTTTTTTATATAATTTTATGAAGATTTAGTGAGAAAAATATTGTTTTAAGATTAACCGAATATCAGGAAGTAAAATTATAAGAAGAAATTTTACACCAAAAATTATTTTCAGCCACCAACTGGGAAGTTATACAAGTTGCAGTTTTTTTTAATTGTCTATTTTTTTATAGAAATATAATTAAAAAAAATGGTTTTTATAGACTTTAAGCAAAATCTCCACAGTTACCTTGAAAGGATTGTATCTACGGTTTACAGATGAAAACTGTTGTTGTGGGCAGAAAATTCACTAAATAGGATTCAAAGTAAAGTTTGTTAGGAATCCTTAGGCAATCCACTAGATTTCGTACATTGTAATATTTCCAGCAATTATCTGTTGATTTTTGCAGATATTGAATAAAAACCCATTTTCAAAGATTTATAATATTGCCAAAATTACCTTCAATTTCCGGTACTGGACAAGTGGCTATATACACTTGCATGAACTCAATTTTTAACAATTTTTTTTTTCACTTTTATTACATTAAAGATTTTGCGCTGTTACCAGAGAGAAGGTGTTAATGCCTTCGAAGTTGACCGGAAAAGAATTTGCTAGTGGTTTAATCTTCTTAATAACACCTCTGTTTTAAGACCAAGATCTTAATAATTACCAGATGGTTGCACATTACTTGTCAAAAATAATGAAAAAATTCGTAAATTTTGGGACACTTTAATTAGGTGTTTAAAGAACCTTATTACCTTCTATGAAACTAAGAGTTTAATTAATGAAATGAGTAATGAAAATCGTTAATGAAAATGGCAAAATAGTTTAAAGAAAAGCATAAAAATAACAGAATTTACTCATAAGCTTATTGATGATAATATTTAATTATTTATACCCAAAACTTAATACTAAAATTTTGTTTCAAAAAGAATTGTAATGAAATAGGCTTATTTGTGAGTGTGTGTGAAATCAAATTGATTTGTTAATCAACAGAAATATTTTAGCTTCGCCAACAACCTGAGCAATGCTAAGGAACATTTAGTTTTGTCACACTTGCTTAGGGCGAATGTTGCCAAAACAATATAATAGAAACATGTTGCTAATAAAAGTTGAGTATTTTTATTAATAAAAAGAAAAATTCGAATGTATAGACTAGATAGCTATTAAAAATTTTACACTTTGAAAAAGATATCTAAAAAGAAAAATTTGAAATATAAAATTGAAAACATTTTAAAATCTTGCATTGCAGGTCTGAGAGATTGGGTTCTGCGGGAGATAATAATGGACCACCTATGAGAAAATGACCGGGGGTAAGTGCTGAAAGGTCAGCGGGATTGTCGCTATTGGGACTTAAAGGCCTAGAATTCAGACATGCTTCAATTCTAGCAAGTAAGGTAGAGAACTCTTCAAATGTGAAGCTTTGGGAGTTGGAAACACGTTTGAGATGCATCTTAAAGCTCTTAACTCCTGCCTCCCAAAGTCCACCCATATGTGGGGCGCCAGGCGGAATAAAGTGCCATTCGAGAGGGGCTACAACTTGTTGAGCAAGAAGGTTTTGACGTATATGAGAAACGAAATGTACTTTATCGGCATTCAAAATATGGGAAGCGCCAACGAATGCTGTGCCATTATCTGAGTACATGGCATTGGGAGAACCTCTTCTACTAAAGAATCTGGCAAAGGCGGCTAAGAAAGCTTGGGTTGAAATTTCTGTTGTGGGTTCCAGATGTATGGCCTTAGTCGAGAAACAAATAAAAACCAGTACATAGCCTTTTGTCATTTTACAGCCGCGACCAGCGTATGTCTTCAAATCAAACGGCCCGGCGAAGTCCACACCAGTATTGGTGAAAGGTCGTGACATCGTGGTTCTCTCTGGGGGTAGCGCTGCCATTATTTGTTGGCTTTTCTGGCGTTTTTGAATAACGCAAGTCCGACATCCTGAAATTATAGATTTTATGAGAGTTTTCAGTCTGGGAACGTAATAGTACTGCCTCATTAATCGATATAATAAAGCGTTCTGACCATGGATTGAATACTTATGCAAGTATGTTAAGAAAAGGCGAGTGTAGCGTGCATGGTAGGGGAGTAGAATTGGGGATCGCTCGTCATAATTCAGCGTAAGTAGACTGCTTTTTCGGGGAATTTCGATAGCTTGAGATAGTAGGTCGTATTCAAGTTTGAAGTATAACTTTTGGCTGGCAATAATCATTCTAGATTTTGCATTCTCAAGCTCTAATCGGGTTAATTCTTCGGAAGTTTGCAGAAGATGTTGAAGATTTTTGTTACAACGATAATAAAACCTAAAAATTCGACAAATGACACGCATTGCTCGTGGAAATTCCGAAAAGTTGTTCAGTATGTCAGTATTGTGCAGCTGATTAACATGAACCTGAATCGGTTTGGCTTCTTCTTCTGTTGTAAAGGTACCACTATTCATCGGCCATTGGCTATGGGGAAGTCTAAGCCATGTGGGTCCATGCCACCACAATTCGTTTGATCTGAGTTGGGATAGTGTAAGTCCACGGGTTGCTAAGTCGGCGGGGTTGCTTTTGGAGTCAACATGAGACCAAGATTGACTTCCAACCTTTTCAATAATGGAGGAAACTCTGTTTTCCACAAAGGTTTTCCATCTATTCGGTGGTTTTTGTAGCCATGCAAGTACTATTGTGGAATCTGTCCATAAAAATAACTTCAGATCCTTAAGATTCAACTCAGATTGAATAGAATAGATCATTTTTGCCATTAACTCGGCTCCACAAAGTTCTTTCCGGGGAAGTGAAACAAATTTTACGGGGGCAACTTTAGTTTTAGCTACAAGTAAATGAGAAGACACAAAACCTTGATTTTCCGCACGGATATATAGGGTAGCGGCATATGCCTTCTCCGAAGCGTCGCAGAATCCGTGTAGCTCGATAGCGTAGGATGGATCGAAGTCAACGTACCGAGGAATTTTAATATCTTCTATATTCGGGTAGTCATCAAGGAATTCTCTTCACTGTTGTAAGGTAGTGTCTTTGAGGTTTTCGTCCCAGCCCGTTTCGTCTCGCCAAATCTGTTGCATGATAATTTTGGCGACGATTATTTTAGGAGTTAGCCAACCGGCGGGGTCAAAAAGTTTAGCTATTTCTGACAAAACTGATCTCTTTGTCACTGAGTTTCGATCGGGATAGTTCTTAAGTTGGAAATAAAAACTGTCGTTTCCAGCGTTCCAACGCAAGCCTAAAGTTTTAGTAGTGCTAGAGTCTGACAGTTTTAGAAACTCTGTACCTAAAAGATGATCGGGGTTCAAATCCTTTAAAAGGTATTCATGGTTTGCTGTCCATTTACGAAGTGCAAACCCTGCTGACTGTAGCACATCAATCAGCTCGTTTCTGGCTTCGAGGGCAGATGACAAGGTATGAGCACCAGCGAGTACGTCATCTACATACATATAGTTCCGCAAGATGTTAGAAACCGTAGGATTTGTTTGCTCGCAGATTTTCGCTAACTCTAGCAGTGTACGTATCGCCAAATAAGGGGCACAGTTTACACCAAATGTAACTGTGTTCAGTTCGAAGTCTTGTGGATCTTCTTCGGGGGATGTACGGAAAATAATTCTCTGGAACGGGGTATGAGACGGGTTAACGAGAATCTGGCGATACATCTTCTCTATATCCGAATTAAAGACATATCTGAATAGTCTCCATCGCAAGATAAGGATAATTAAATCTGCTTGTAACGTTGGGCCGGGGTAGAGTAAATCGTTAAGGCTTTTGCCATTAGAAGATGGGCTTGAAGCGTTAAACACTACACGAAGCTTTGTTGTCGTGCTCTCGGGTTTAATGACCGCATGATGGGGGAGATAATATGTGGGACTGTGAGTGTTAGAAGTAACACTGGTCATTTGATTGAGAGTCGAATATTCAGTAATGACTCTGTCATATTCTGTCTTCAGTTGGGGGTTTTTCAGAAGTCTGCATTCGTTTCTCAGAAATTGGGAAAGTGCTATATAACGCGAAGATCCGATATTCATATCTTCTGGATACTCCCGCCGAAAAGGAAGCGAAACCGTAAAACGACCATCGCTGTTGCGGTACGTGGTAGATTTATACACATTCTCGCAGTGTAGGTCTTCGTCAGAGAGTCGTGGTTTCCTTGGTGTCTCTTCAAGCTCCCAGAATCTTTGCAGTTGATCGTCGAGAGCGATGGCATTATAAAATGACGAAACAGATTGGATATGACTCCTAGTTACAAGTTTCCCCAGTAATAATCCATCCGAAGACGGTGTGTTGAGCGACTAAGGAGCGATCATTATCCCATTGAAGACCATTTTTCAGGATTTTCGGGTAAATATCTCCGCCAAGTAGAAGCTCAACCTCTGAACGCTGGTGAGAGTGAGTATCAGCAAGCTTCAAATTGGAAAACTCACTATTTCTTAAGGCTGATATCGGGTAGTGGGGGAGTTGACCAGTGAGCTTTTTGACGACCAAAGCATCGGTGCAGGTTTCAAAAGAATCATCAATAGGCGATCCAATACGGATGTAGCATAGGTGTGTAGAGGTCGCTGTTATTGCTTCATTCAAGCCGTGTATCTGCGTTTGTGACGATCGACTTCTCAAGGCAAGTTTGGTTTGTAGACGTTTCGAAATGAACGTAGCTTCAGACGCAGAATCTATCAGCGCACGTACGGTGTATTTTAAGTCATTGCTATAGACATCGACGAGTGCAGTACCGAGTAAAACTGTTGAATTCGAAGCGGACTGTAGTTGCGTGGAATAACTTTGGCGCGAATGGGCTGCAGCTTCAGCTGAAGTAGACGGATTCATATTCAATGGGGGGTTAGAAACTGGAGGAGTACTCGAGTTGGTATTGGGGTTTATAGTTGCAGTCTTATTCGCTTGGGGGGTTAGTGTTCGATACGGCAGTTGTGCGATGAAGCAACGAATGATGCTTTTGTTTGCATATATTACAAACATATTGGCTCCTACATCTCTTGAACTCATGGGACGTTCCAAGGCAATTAGTGCACCGTTTGTGCTGTTTGACGACAGCGAAACGTTCTTCAATAGACATTCCAAGAAATGAGGGACAGAGACGAAGGGGGTGTACATTGGGACAAATAGAACATTTTCCAGGTTTGTCCAATGAAACATTATTATTATATGTATTCACTTTTCTTTTGTCAGAAAAGTTTTGGGGTTTAGATTTGGGGAATTTATTGTTTGAGCTATTAGGGTTGGCAAATGTAGTACGAATATCAGCAACTGATTCCAGAGTTTGGAATCTTGAAGTCAGGAAAGCATCCATTTGTTTCCAAGTAGGTAGCTCGGTATTGTGTGGGAGTGACTGTTCCCATAAACTCAACGTAATTTCCGGAAGACATGTGGAGCAAATGTAGACAAATATGATGTCCCAATTAGCTGTGTTGATCTTCAATAGAGATAGATTGGTCACACAATCGTTTATTGTCCTTTGAATCTTCCTGATGTTACGTCCTGTTTCCTTATAAATGGGGGTTATGTTGAACAACGTTTTTAATTGGGCGTTGATAAGGATTCTCTTGTTTTTATACCGGTTGACGAGGTTTTGCCATGCCATTTCAAAACCCTCATTGGTAATTGGACAAGTCTTAAGCAACTCGCGAGCCTCTCCTTGTGTCTTCTTAATGAGGTGGCACATCTTCTCAACTGGCGATAATCGTTTGCTATTTCGATACAGGGCAGTAAACATATCGCGGAACGTTGGCCATGATTGGTAATCGCCATGGAATACCTCGGTGTCACAAGGGGGTAACGATATGTGGGGGGTGGTATCAACAGAAGGAATAATTGGTGGGTTTTGGATAGTATTAGTACCCCGCTCGCTGACAAAGGTCATCTAAAAGTTCATTAGACCTGGACAAAACTCTAACATGGGCCTCAAAAGTGGAGTAGAAACGGGATTTAAGAGTTTCAAGTTCAACTTCTTCTTCCAATTCATTGAACTTGTTCAATACTTCGTCATAACACGACCTAAAGGCATTCCAAAGGCGCACAATCTCATCCTTCTGGATCTCCATGTATGTAGTGAGTGTGTTTCTGCGGAGATTGTTTCGAAGTACGCCTGAAATTCTACGACCCGATCGGAGGCGCGAATAAAAGAGTCTAAGATCGACATAATGAAATCTAAGAGATATGTAATGAGGATAACAAGCTAGTAGTTAAAAACCTCAGTGAGTTTTGTTAGATCCAGAGGGGTAACAATCGAAAATAAAACCAAAAAATTGTTTCAAGAAACTAAAGCACCAAAAATAGCCTAAAACCGTAGCCAGCGATTCCCAAAATATGGTTTAAACCCGTTTAAATAACGAATGGGAATTGTTCAAACAAACAAATTTTCCAAAATTGTTCGTTCCAAAATATAGTTTATACAAATGTTTTTTAAATACGTAAGTGTACAAGTGTGAAAGTGCAAAGAGTGTGCAAAGATGAGACAGCGTTAATTGAGTATTTACGCTGATTTTGTTTTAATTTGTTAAATAGTTTTAATCGTTTGTAGTTTGTTAGATTATTTTAAATAATTTTATTAAATTACTAATTTATTTTGATTTTAATAACGAATAATTAGATTTAATTTCAGTTAAAAACAATTAATCTGTGATATTATTTACCTAATTTGTGATAATTTATAACCAGCTGTGATATTTTTTATAATTCTGTGATCTTTATTTGAAAATTTTAGTTTAGTTTTAAATTTGTAGGATTAGATTTAAGTAGGTAGCTAAATTTATATTATTTATTTAGTTTCTAGTATTTAATTTCTTTTTTATTTATTTTAGTTTATTTAATATTAAAATGTCTGTGTAGCAATTGTTCTATTCAAACCAAAGTGTTCACTGGGATGCTAAAAGATACTTCTTTATTTATAAATTTTTATGAAAAGATACATTGGCAAAAAAATGTAAACAACATAAAAAAACTTCTTTTGTTTTGTTTACATTCACCTTTCGGTTATGTATGTAGAAGTTGTGTGTGTATGACATACACTGTATGATCACTGCATTCTATTTTTAATTGTTTTGTTTATGTTTCTTCTTTCTTATTTATAACTCGACAAGTTATGTTTAAACTTCTCTCTGTTGTAATAACTAACAGAAGTTGAGCGGGGGAGGTTTGAGAAATTAGAAGAGCTTTCTGTTAATATGTTTTATGCTATGTTAGTTGCGTTTCATCACAGAATGTATTTCAACTTGTTGGCAGTAAAAAATATTTTATGATTTTAACTCAATTTACACTCACTAACAATATTTTTTTGTTTTGTGGAAATCGTTTGTTATTATGAGGGGATATTTATTTAGTACAGAGAAATAACTGTCCACATTAAAGATTTGTTGTTGCACTTTTTTTTTTCACTTACTCTTTGCACTTTTATTTTGTAGTTATAGAAATTTTACTTAAAAAAAAAAATAACTAACAAACACTTACTTGGGGTTTTTTTTATTGGTTATGATGATAGGGATTTTTCTTCTTGCCAAACTTTTTCCACAATAGAGATGATGTTGATTTAAATTGTGCTGATGGTTTTTATGTTTGATGTTTGGTTGATCAATTGTTATAAAGATGACTTTATTCCAAATCTTTTATGGGGGTTGGTGTGAAAATCCACGGGTTTAAATTTCTGTAAAGAAATTATTTGGGAAAAATATTTGCAAAGTTCTTTTGGCTCCGGTTAGAAGGACCAGAATGTTGGGGTTAAGAAGCAAATATTTTTCAACAAATATTATAGAAAAAAAAAAAATGCGGGGGAATTAGCGGGGGTTTCAAAGTTTTAATTTATTTAGGTTATTACCTTTTGGCTGTTCGGGATACACTAACTTGTGTTACAATATTCTTTTAACTTTTAGTTTGCGGTAACTTAAAGAAAGGAAGATGTAAGCAACGGCTGAATACAAAGAGAGCGCAAGGAATTGGAAAGTTCCAAGCCTCTCTTTGTACACTGTGCTTATTACAATTACTTAAAAATAAGATTTATATTTGTTCACATATATACATATATACATATATACATATATACATATATACATATATACATATATACATATATACATATATACCATATATACATATATACATATATACATATATACATATATACATATATACATATATACATATATACATATATACATATATACATATATACATATATACATATATACATATATACATATATACATATATACATATATACATATATACATATATACATATATACATATATACATATAT